>JADRCD010235414.1:29136-43049 GCA_019843815.1 Montemys delectorum
CTATCTATCTATCTATCTATCTATCTATCTATCTATCTATCTATCTACCTACCTACCTACCTATTTATCTTTGAAATAATATGCAGCAATAGCTATGCTGGAGCTCTCTATGTATATCAGGCTGGCCTCAAACACACAGAGTTCAGCCTGCCTCTGCCTCTCCAGTACTGAGATTAAGGCATGGACCACTATGCCCAGCTTAGTTTTTATTTATTTTAAATTATCCGTATGTGTATATGTCTGTGCGTGGTTATGTGAATGTGAATTCAGCTTCCCCCAAAGACCAGAGGAAAGTATTGGACCCATGGGAGGTGGAGTTAAAGGTTGTTGTGAGCCACTAGAAGTGGGTGCTGAGAATTGATCTCCTGTTTCCTGCATCAGCACCAAGCACTCTTGACCAATCAGTCATCTCCGTAGCCCTCCTGTGTTCGTTATTAAATCATAATTCATAAGAATGATTTTGACCACTAATATCTCTCTATAGAAGGAACCCTAAGGTTCCTGGGGCTGGAAGTGATCACAAGATATAGCTGGTCTTTGCATGGCTTGACACTGTATTGAACTGTGAAGCAAAGCGAACATGTTTATACTGAAGTATTTTTGGTGTTTTTTCTGATTTCCTTTCTTCCCTCCTCAAGCTAATATGTTTCTGAGTATGGTATATGTGTATACTTTTGTGTTTATATATACTTATACAGGTACATCTGTGTATGTGTATGTGTGTGCATAAAAAAAAAAAAAGGCCTGACATAGTCTCCTACATGAGCATCAAACACTCTTGACCACAGACATCTTTTAAAGTTTTTTTGTTTTTTGTTTTTTTAAAAAAAAAAAACAAAAACATACATTGGGGGCTGGAGAGATGGCTTAGTGGTTAAGAGCACTGACTGTTCTTCCAGAGGTCCTGAGTTCAATTCCCAGCAACCACATGGTGGCTCACAACCATCCGTAATGAGATCTGATGCCCTCTTCTGGTGTGTCTGAAGAGAGTGACAGTGTACTCACATACATAAAATAAATAAATAAATCTTAAAAAAAAAACCATGCCATTATTTATTGTGGTATCTCCACATACCACATACTTGTGTCTATGTACCAGACATGGTACCCATGTGGTAATCAAAGGACAACTTTCTGGAGTGTCTTGATGTGTGTCCTGGAGATTAAACCTGGGTCATGAGGTTGGGCATCAAGTACCTTTACTTTCTTAGCCACTGTTTTTATTATTTTATTTTTTTTGGTTGTGAGCCTAGCCTTTAACTGTAAGCCATCTCTCAAGCTCCTTTTTTAAAAAACAAGTCTCTCAGTGGCCTGGAACTTGCCAAGGAGGCCAAACTGGCCAGCCAATGAGCCTTAGAGACTTGTCTCTGCCTCCCCAGCACTGGGATTCCAAAGCTGCACCACCATGCCAGGCTTGTATGTGTGTTCTGAGGATCACACTCAGATCCTCATTCCTTACAGATCAGTTACCTCCCCAACCCTCGAGCTGTTATTTGGAAGCATTTTTATAGAGCTCTTTGCAATGTTCCTCTCTATTTGGAGCTAAATATGACTGAGTTCCTATGCTGTCACTGGGTTCAGAATAGCTCATCCTGGGCTTGTTTCAACAAGAAAAGTCTTAAAGCTGGAGACTATTGCATGGTCCTTTAGAGAGGACCAGGGAAAGCATCCAAGTTTGGTGGAGTACTTCAATGTCTACCTGTCATACCTCTTGAATGCTTCAACCTTAATTTTTCTGCCTTTCTATTTATATTACAATATCACCCATTAGCCTTCTGGGATGGGGGTGGTGGTAAGGCAGTTGATGTCACGTTTGGTAGAAGAAAGAGAAGAGAAAAACTGAAACCATGTTGGGGCACAGAAATCAGATAACTTGGTCGGAGGATTCAGCCTGAGTACCATCTTAGCTTCTTTTCCTCTTACTGTGAAGAAATAGTTCAAGAAGAGCAACTTAAAGGGTAAGGGGTTTGCTTCTGCTTACAGCTCACGTATAGTCCATTATGACGGGAAATCAAAGCAGCAGGAGCTTGAAGCAGCTGGTCACATCATCAAAAAGCAAGGAGTGCTTGCTCATGTTCATTTCAACTTTGTCCACTCTACACAGTCCGGGGATGGCTTTAATTACAACCGAGACAGGTCTGCCCACATCCCAGGTAGTCTCAAAGCCCAGTTCCACTGGGTCTAGATTACGTCAAATCCACAGTCAACTTAGTGCGGCTGGGAAACCTCCAAGCTGGTCTCTGGGACTCTTTGAACCCCAACCTAAATTCAAGCCGGAGTGTCTCCCCTGCGACTCACAGGAATGGCAGGAGAGTGAATGTCAAGCACAAGCCATTTCCCTAAAACTTGCAAAGAAGATGGAGTTTAATGCAATTACCATAGGCACAGCCTGGAAACAGGGACCCTGCCTTCCCTGCTCCCATGCCTTCTGACTCTACCACTGAGCACAGAAATGGCCCGAGCTCCTCAGACAGCTAGCACAGCACCTGCTCTAGAAGGATGGACCACAGGGGACTGGGGAGATGCTGTGCAAGCATGAGGATCTGAGGTCAGGTATGCAACATAAACGTAAAATGTCACTCAAGGGGACACATGACTGTAACCCCAGAAGTGGGGAGACAGACATAGGAGATCACTGGGTTTGCCAGCCATCTAGTTGAGCTGAATTAGTAACCTCCACATCCAGTGAGAGATCCTGTCTACCCTGGGTGTAGAAGCAACTGAAGAAGACATCTGACTCTGACCCTGGTCTCTCATACATATATATACACATGTACCTCTATATGGACACCACACACACACACACACACACACGCACACGCACACGCACACGCACGCGCACGCACACACACACACACACACACCTACCTTGGCCATATGAGAACAGAACGGTAGCAGGAAGAGATATAAAAATTTGCACTTTTATATATTTGTGTTGTAAGTACCTTTCAACTAACAGAACCGGATCTGTTATATCAACAAAACCCAGGCTAGAGAGATGGCTCATTGCTTAAGAACACCAGTTGCTTTTCCTGAGGGCCCCAGGTTATAGTCCTAGCACCTACATGGGAGCTCACAACAATCTATAACTCCAGGTACTCTCTTGTGGCCTTCCTGGGTATCAAGCAAACATACATAAAATGAAATTACTTAAAATAAACAAATAGCATCAAAAGAAGCCAGGTAGGTTTTACAGAGCAAGTAAGAGCGAACCTTTTTTTTTTTTTTTTTTTTTTTTTTGTCTGTAGCTGAAGATGATCGTGAACTGCTTATTTTCAACATCTTCTGCACTGGGACACTATCATGCCCAGTTAATGTAGTGCTGAAGATCAAGCCCAGGACCTGGGCATGCTGGGCAGTCCCTGAGCCACATGTATAGCACTCTACCAGTTAGGGGACTGATAAAGTTGGTCAATGATAGGGTCAGGGTACATCAGCATTCAGAGAGCTATAAGAGAGTCAGGACAGAGCGACGGACTTGGGACAAGTGTGTTCATTAGGTGAGTCATGAATGTTTGATGTGCCTAGAGGGAGATAGTGAGAGTCTCTAACAGTAACTCATACCCTGTGAGGTTCCCTAAGAATCAGAAACATTTTTAGATGACACCTTGCTACAAATATGATTTTGGGGGGGGGGGTAGTCGTCTCACTTCAAACTTGCTACCTTCTCTTCCTGGAATATAACTTTCTAGTTATTTTCTTGGTCCATTGCTACTCACCAAAATCAGATTTTCCAGAAAGTGTGTGTACTGGTGTATGTGTGTGTTGTACCTCTGCAGTGCCCCTACCTACAGTTCCAGAGTGCAGAGTGGGTTATAGGTCTACAGTTCTGTGGTAGAAGAGGCTGGCTTACCTTCTTTCCCATTGGGTCCCTAGGCCTATCATGATGTCTAGAACATGGTGGTTAAACTGAACATGCATGTGACATGAAGCTAGAAATGGCAGTATATTAGATCATAAACACAGAGCCAAGGTGTCTTCAAAAGCCAAAGGCATGAGTCTCTTATACTCAAAAGACCTTTAATTAGAAATGGAGGGTGTGGCCTTGGTTCAGCAAGGGTTATTCCTAGAATAACCCCACAGGCTTGGATGCATGGCTCAGTGGTAGAACACTTGCTTAGAATCTTTAAGTGAGGAATTGGGGGTGTGTCTCAGTAGTAGAGCTCCTGCCTAGACCCTTCCACCCCACAAGGAGGGGTAGAGGGCACAGCTCAGCAGTAAAGCACTTGCCTAGAACCCCCCAGTGAGGGCCTGGGGGAGTGGCTCATCAATAGCTTACTATGCACAAAGCCCTGAGTTCCATCTCCAGGACACTGCTCAGCAGGATCCCTACATGCCCTCTGGGAGAGTAGCCACAATTCCCAAAGACAGAAGGCATTAGCCAGAGCACTTTTCTGAACGTTTTTTGGAACCTTTGGCAAATTCAAACCAACTTCTATCTTCCTCTCCACCACAGAATCAAAACAACTCCACCACCACCAAGATGAAGGGCTGTGAGACATTTTGTTTTCCATCTTGCTAATTTTTCTCAGCTGCTGGAGGTGAAAAACCAAAGCAGGACTCCATCTCCCAGAGGCTGTGGTCCAAATCAAACTAAGGAAAGTGGGTGAGGCTGGAGCAAGTAAAACATAGACCCTCAGCACCACAGAAAGCTAATGTCTGGAAAACAGGCAGAGAGGACTGGTGGGTGGCACGGGAGTCCATGCCCCATGTACACCTGCAGCAAGGAAGCCCTCCTATGCCAGCTCTCACAAGGCCAGGCAGACAGTACTGGTTTTGTTGGTAGCCCCCCTCTTTCGGTGGGGTGCTTTCTTCCCGCACAGCAGGCACTGCGGTGAGAGCTGACAAGCACTGGTAGAATTTTAAAAATTGCTACCACTCTCCCACAAGACGTCCATTATTTCTCCAGAGCCTTACGATTCACAGCATAAAAGCATAATCAAGAGAAATCATGGCTCGGCTCAGCCAGAGATGGGCAGAATAGTCCATTTAACTTTATGTTAAAAAAAGGTAAAATAATTGGACCAAAATTTGTTTGAAATGGGAGTAGGAAATGGCTTGTTTTCAATCTATTTCGAATGAAAAAAAAAAAAAAAAGCCCATTAAACCCTCATTGGAAACTATTTAGTTTGGAAACAAGTTTAGTATTCCATAGATGGTGAGTGTTGAAAGTTGTGGTGGAGCACAGCCTGTGTGGGGACTGCCCAACTATCTGATGACCTAGTTCCAAAGGGTTCTGGAAAAAAAGTGTTGGCTGGGCTGGGGCAGTTCACAGCCTGGCTGCTGGCTTTAGAGCAAAATCTGTGAGATCCAACTGACTGGAGAAAAGGAAGCCTTTCAAGTTGATGGAAAACCCTAGGGACCTTCTGCTGGCAAACAGAAGCATGGCTCCAAGAGCAAGGAGAAGCTGAAGGCAGGGGAGGGTGGAGCTGGGCTGCAGAGGAGATGGAAATGAATCCTCAGGGCTCTGCCACCCTGGGACTTAGCCTCATAAATGACAGTACACTTGGGGCTGGGAAGATGATTCTGGGTAAAGTGTTTGCCTTGTAAGTAGAAAGACTTGAGTCTGAACCCCAGAACCCTCCTACAAAGCCAGGTGTGGTGGCCATGTTTGTAATCCTAGAGCTGGGGAGGTGGAGAGGAGAGGATCCGTAGCCCAGCCCAGCCTAGTTGGTGAGTTCCAGGCCAGTGAGAGAGCCTGTCTCCAAAGCCAAGATGTCAAGACAGCTTAGTGAATAAAGGCAACTGCTGCCAAGCCCGATGACCTGATGTAATATCCATTCCTGGTGGTCAGCTAGACTACATCTGGAATGAACTGCAATCCAGAAATGGAGGGCACACCTGTGATCCAGATCTTAAGGTTAGAAGACACAGGGTTGTGACCTGGATCTTGACATGGAGAGTTTTAGAAGTAGTGGCTATGAAAAAGCTTAGGCACAAGCATGGTAGTACATGCCTTTAATCCCAGGAGACTGAGGCAAGTAGATCTCAGAGGTCAAGGTCAGCCTAGGACAAAGCAAGTTAGTTTTAGATCCAGGCATGGTGGTACACACCTTTAATCTGGGCCACACCTTCTGCTGGAGGCCTACATAAGGACATTGGGAGAAGGAAGACTCGCTCTTCTTTGCCTGCTTGCACTTACTTGCCAGTGCATCTGTTGGAACCTAATTTGACAGACGACAACTCATCCTGTTTTTTGTTTTTGTTTTTGGTTTTGGTTTTTCAAGACAGACTTTCCTCTATATAGCTCTGGCTGTCCTGGAACTCACTCTGCAGACCAGGCTGGCCTCGAACTCAAACTCAGAAATCTGCCTGCCCCTGCCTCCCAAGTGCTCGGATTAAAGGCGTGCGCCACCACTGCCCAGCACAACTCACCATTTTTTTTACACAAGACCATACCCTTGAGAGTTTTTTCTGGACTCAGCAACTACTAAATCCTTGCACTTCCCATTCACAGCTGCCTATTTTTGGGTTAGTTAAACTACAGACTCCTTACAATAAATTCCCTTATTATATAGAGACATTCTATAAGTTCAATAACTCAGGAGAACCTTGACTAATACACTTGAGTTTGATCCCCAAGGGTCCAAATGATGGAAAGAGAGAACTGACTCCCAAAAGTTGGCTTCTGATCTCCACACTTGCACACACAGAGAAGTAATAAGTAGATGTAATTAAGAAAACAAAACACAAAACCCAACAGAATGAATAGTACCTGAATGATGATACTGGGAGCTGACTTCTGGCCTTCAAATGCACATTTGTGCACTTAGAAATACTAAAAACACACACACTACCACAAACAGCTGGCTCACAGGGCTAGAGTAAGACATCCCAGGTCTGCACCTCTAGGGCACACGTACACTGAGAACATCTTTGGCTCCAGGGCCTTAGAAAGAAGCTGGCCTCCTGTGCCCTTTCCTGTGCATGCTGTGGTTGGTCACGTGCCATGGGGTATGCCCTGCCTTTTACATCAAGATCTCTACTACAGAGAAGGGCTGCATTACCACAGACGCTAGCAGAATTTGCTTGGCCTAGCAAACCTAAGGCTCCAAGAACCTTTCCGCTGACCCTCTTACATTTCTCCAGAGTGAATGGCTACTCCTGATACACCATGGATGCCCAATCCAAGATGATTAAAGGAATGAATGAATTAACGTGTTGATGGATGATCTAGAAGGCATGAGGAAAAAAAAAACTCTCAATGTAATGGTCTTGTGTAAAAAGGGTGAACAACTCACTTTAAGCTGAGAACACAGATTTTAAAATGTGCTGCATGCTGACAGTATAGGATTTTGATTCTCTCTTTCTCTCTGTGTCTCTGTTTCTGTCTCTGTGTCTGTCTCTGTGTCTGTCTCTGTGTCTGTGTCTGTCTCTGTCTCTCTCTGTGTCTGTCTGTCTGTCTGTCTGTCTGTCTGTCTGTCTGTCTGTCTGTCTCTGTGTGTGCGTGTGTGTGTGTGTGTGTGTGTGTGTGTGTGTGTGTAAATCTCAGGTGTTGTTTCTCAGTGTCCACCTTACTTCTTGAGATAGGCTCTCACTGGTTTGGAACTAGCTTGCTGTCAAATGAGCCCCGTGGATCTTCCTGTATCTACATTCACAGTGTTGGAACTATAAGCACCTGCTACCATACTCAATTTTTAATGTGAATTCCAGGTACAGAACTGAGGTCCTTGTGCCCTTGTGCTCACGAGGCAAGCTACCTCCCTAGCCCTGAACCAGACACTTAATCAGTAAACATTTTATGAAGCAGCAACCTTTATGGAAAATATTCCATCCTGATGTGAAATATATATCCCATTAGCACATTAAGCCCCAATTTCCCTGATTTCTTTAGAAGATCAAAGTCCTTCCTGTGTTTCACGTCTCCATTCCGCTCAGCAGCCTTAGGTGACTGGAGCATTTATGAAATATTTACACCCTCCTCCTCCTTCGGACTGTGCTCCTTTTCGTTTAATTCGCTGTCTGCATTCACTTTCTTTCATTTAACCTCGATGGTAATTGGGAAAGTGATAAAATGGCTCTCTGTGACTGTCACCTGATTTTGCCTATGTTCCCAGACTCAGCAGTGCCTCTCTGGTCAGGATGAGGAGGAAATGCTAACTTAGACCCAGTGCCCCCCTGTCCGCCGTAGCCACAGGGCCCAGTTGGTGGTGGTCGCTGCTTCCATGGTGGTGGCTTGTTCCAAGGTCTCAATTCCTTCAGCAGTATGCTTTAACTTTGATAGAAGCTGTCTGTGTAACCCAACTTCACTCTGGGAAAGGAGAAGAGGACATTTTCCCTCCACCTGCTTTACGGCATGGTAACCATGGATAGGAATTATACTGTCCGCCCTCATCAATGGGAAGGAAGCAAAATTCTGACTGCACAGCAGCATCTTCTCAACTTTTTCATTATTGTAAAGAGACACCATGACCAAGGCACCTTATAAAAAGAAAGAGGCTATTGGGTCTTGTTTACGGTTTCAGAGTTCATGACCATCACGGGTGGAAGCATGGTAGCAGGCAGGTAAGCTTGATGCTAGAGCAGTAGCTGAGAGCTTACATGGTAAGGTAACAACCACAAGGCATAGAACTAGGAATGGCTTGGGTTTTTGAAACCTCAAAGCCCACTCCCAGTGACACACTTCCTCCAATAAGGCCACACCTCCTAATCCTTCCCAAATAGTTCTACCAAATGGGACCTAGCATTCAAATATGTAAGCCTATGGGAGCCATTCTCATTTAAACCATCAATCAGTGACAATAAATACAATGCTGGGCTGGAGAGCTATATTAGGCTTAGTTAAAATAATTATTTTTGTATATGTATGATCCCTAGCACCTATGTTAGGAAGGAAGAAAGGAAGGAAGGAAGGAAAGGAGGGAGGGAGGGATGGAGGGAAGAGAAAGGGAGGGAGGGAAGAAGGAAGGGAGGAAGGGAGGAAGGGAGGAAGGGAGGAAGGGAGGAAGGGAGGAAGGGAGGAAGGAATGAAGGAAGGAAGGCAGGCAGGCAAGCCAGGCATAGAGGAATGTAATGCTGGGAAGGGGAGACAGGAAATTCCCCGGGGGTGTTGGCCATTCAGTCTAGCCTACTTTGTGAATTATATATCAGGGAGAGACCCTGTCTGGAAAATAAGAAGACAGTTAGACAGTTTCTGAGGAATGACACCCAGGGTTGTCCTTTGGCCTCTACATACACACAAACAAATGTGAACATGGACCTGAGTGGCTACACGAACACACACACACACACACACACACACACACACACACACACACACACACCAACTCCCCCCCCCCCACACCACCTTTGAGGTAGGACGACCATTTTTATGAACAACATGACAGCATGAACAGATCTGGTTCTAGCTTGGAAGTGTGGCATGTGTGCACATAATTCACAGACCCTACTGTACCCTGATACACTATTTTTCCTGAGTCCAATCCAACATGTTAAAAAATAAAAATCTCAAATACAAAATATTTCCTCAAAGCATCAACCCAACTCAACTCAAGCACGCATGGATTCTCAGCTAAGAGCAACAGGGCATCACCACACCCCAATCTCTGTCTGGGTAATAATGTAAATTTGTTCAGTAACTAATGGCCCGGCTGGACCACGGAAACAGGGGATTGAAGAGCTTCCTTTCACTAGGCCATCTCTTTGAGAACTACTGAGTGTTCATCCCATAAGGCTGCCAGCCCCTGGCAGAGCGGAAAGTGCCTGCTTTATTGATTGCCGTTCACTGTTGCCCTACTGAAGGCGGCCATTGTGTGGATGGAACGGAAGGAACAAGAGTTCTAGTGCTGGCTTCCATTACCCAAGGACAGACAGTGCTGCTATGCAGGGACAAGTGTGTTCTGTCCCCATGCTCTGTGGCTGCTGTGGGCTAGTTCAGCTCCAGGCCTCTGAAAGGATTCATGGCTACCCTCTATTAGAGCAATATAAAATATAGCTATTTTGTCTGTCTCCTTTTCCTTCCACCCTTCTCCCTTTCCCTTCCCTTCCCTTCCCTTTCCTCCCCTTCCCTCCCCTCCCCTTCCCTTCCCTTTCATTTCCTTCCCTCTTTACTCTTCCTTTTTGTTTTGTGCTACTGAGGATTGAACCTAAGTCCTTGTATTCGGTGCAGGAGAAGGTTCCTGGCACTCCATGTTTCTTTGTAAGATCTAGATCAGCACATTCTAACTAGCCTTGATCTCTTGATTTTTTTTTTTTTCCCCAGAATCACCTTTGAGCTAAGAGGACCAACCTTCTTTACTCAAAGCATGAACAGATCTGGTTCCAGCACACAAGTATGGCATGTGTGCAGAACAAGTGATCGGAAGAGAACTGTTCTGTGGAAGGAAGCATTCTGAGAGCAGGCTGCTGGGCTCCTGCAAAGGAGTCTACCCAAAGGATGCAGAGTCAAGCTTCCTTGTGCAATAGCTACTGCCACAAGGTAGAGTCCAAATTCAAAGCTGACACCTAGAAAGGAGGATGGTTCCTTTATGGATGTTTGGTATTGTGACACCAACTCTGGCAGTGTCCCCTGAACTGGAGGCTTCTGTGCTCCTGGATGATTATTCTTTATGCCTTCCTCCTCTGGTCACAACTAGCCACGGATACAAGGTAGAAGATGACAAGCCAGGCAGGAAAAAGGAAGTCTTATCTGCAAGTGTGTGGCCACGGTTTGAATGTAGACTCAGACTGCATCCCACTCTTTCCCTTCAGCGGTTCCCACTTCCCCACTTTATTCTATGCATCCCTGATTTTTTATCTTCTGGCCAACAAACAACCTTTGCTTGCTGATTGCTGTGGGAGTAAAGGGATGCACTGAGGAACAAGAGAAGGGTGGGCTCCGTGGGTGATACTATAGATCTGATGTACCCCAAGGTCATATGCAGTTTTCTTGAGGGCTGCAGGACACAAGAATGTGGGAATACTTATTTGTGACTTTTCTTTCTCATCGATCTTTTTACGTGTTTCCTGTGTGGACCGGTACTCGAGTATCACTTTGCTCTCAGACATTATCTATCTATGCCCATGCATTCTGGGGCAGGTATGGATGTAAACCCAATACATTTGCAGACCTGCTTGGTTTGATTTTATATCCCTGAATTCACATTCCTATGAGTTTCTTCCTACTGGACTCTGAGCTGGGATTCTGACTGACTAATGGCAAGGCAACACAAGTGAATGCCAAATAAGGATGTTGTCTTTGGTGCTCCGGGGGTTACCACACAATGGGTTAACCTACACAAAGGTGAGAGGTCCTGTTTTAGTTAGGGTTTCCATTGCTGTGAAGAGACACTTGACAGAGGCAACTCTTATAAAGGACAACATTTAGTTGGGGCTGGCTTACAGGTTCAGAGGTTCAGTCCAGTATTATCAAGGTGGGAAGCATGACAGCATGCAGGCAGACATGCTGGAGGAGCTGAGAGTTCTACCTCATTTTCCAAAGACAAACAGAAGATGGGTTTCCAGGCAGCTAGGAGGAAGCTCTCTTAAAGCCCGCCCCTACAGTGACACACTTCCTCCAAGAAGGCCACACCTACTCCAACAAGGCCACACTTCCTTCTAGTGCCACTCCCTGGGCTAAGCATATTCAAACCATCATGGGCTCATATATAGTACAAAAAGAGCTTCAGCATTCCATTCCCAGGCCCTTCTATCTGACATGAACCTGACAACACAAGGACTTCCATTTTGCCTAGACTTATGGGCTATCTAAATAGTTATAATAAGTCACCAATTTTAGGAGCATTCTGTCACATGACAGACACTGAGTATGCCCTCTTTCCTCCATCTCAGCCAATGGGATTCGAGTTTGTGTGCATGCCTACTTCTTTTTGTTTTGACCTTGAAGTTCTGATCCTCCTTGCTTTTATCTCCTGAGGGCTAAGATCATAGATGTGTGCCACTACACAGGGTATGTGTGGTCCTGGAGAACCAAACCCAGGGCTTTATGCATGATAGACAAGCTCTAGCCATGGAGCTACAAAGGACAGTGCAAAGGCTACTGACTTCTAAGGACAAGGCCACTGACCTTCCCCCTTGCATTCTTCTCTCAGCACTCCCAACAATAACATGAATGAGAGAAAAGAAGCCAGTGTTGAGGATCAGTGTGTGTTGTGAGCAGGGGTAGAGATAGCATGGAGAAGAGGCCATAGAGAAAGGAGGGGATACACAAACACAGAATTCAAGGCAATGGCCAATGCGGTGAGCGCCACTAGACACAAAAACACTCTTTCTCTCCTGATGCTGCTTCTGCCAGAAAAAGCAATTAATAGCAATGACCACAAGTGAGTAGCCAAGCTAATTTCCAGTCAGGCTTGTGGCAGGTGGGAAGAGGGAGCGCAGAAACCCACCCATTGCCTCCCTTGGCAGAGGCCCCCTCCGTTGTCATCATTGTAAGTAATTCTACACAGCCAGGGGAATAAAGGCCTGAGCATAAGGTTTCAATCTGGGCTGCACAGAAGCTGATTAAAAATGCTAACTACCGTGATTGTCCAACCACCAGACGCTCCCTGGAGACCCACGCTCACAGATGGTGATTAGTTTGGGATGGCCAGAACATTCACCGGGACCATGTTGCTGTAACACCCACAGACTATCTGTCACCCTCCCAGGAGGCCGTTCAAGGCTGTTTACCCCATACAGTTAACTTGAACCATAAGCTTCACCAGCCTCTTTGATACAATTTTAATCATCCTCCTCGGAAAGCCCCTGATCTTCTTCCCACTGTCACATGCGTTTTTTTGCAAGGCACAAGGCAAACTCCCCTTGGAATTCTGCAGCTGGAGAAAGCCCCTTCCCCAAGCAGTCCCACATCCATCGAATGTGTGCTGCCTCCCTGCAGACACTATCCAGGGCCCCCTTTGATTTACTTGCCTGTGTTAATCCTCCCTGAAGTGGCAATTCATCATGGCTACTGGTGGAGATGGGTGGTAAGAGATCAATACTGGGGCCTTGTAACGAATGTTTCCAATAGTGAAACTGGTAGCTACCGTTTATCTTCTCCAGAATGTACCTTTCTCCTTCTCTTCTCACAAGCAAACTCTAGTTCTCCTTCCTTCCTTCCTTCCTTCCTTCCTTCCTTCCTTCCTTCCTTCCTTTCTTCCTTCTTTCCTTCCTTTCTCCCTCCCTCTCTTCCTTCCACATCCTAGACTAGTCTTGAACTTGCGGTCCTAAGCCTCTTCCCAGGAATGTGTTCCAAATGCCTAAGACTACAACTATATACCACTGAGCCTCGGTAGAGAATCTTTTTTTTTCTATCTTTCAAGATGTGCCTCGTCTTTCTTTACAGATTTATTCTTCATCGGGTGTGGCTCTCGACTTACGGGTGGTTGTGAGCCACCAGGCATGAGTGGTGGGAACTGAACCATTTGAATCAAATGCTCTTAACCACTGAGCCATCTCTCCAGCCCCCAAATTCTAATTTTCTAGATGACCTCAGCTATCTACCTGTCTGTCCATCCATCCGTCTGTCCATCCATCCATCCATCCATCCATCCATCCATCCATCCATCCATCCATCTATCCATCCGTCCATAGACTACTACCTCCACAGAACCCTTCCCTGAAAACTTCACCTGTCCTGTCCTGGGTCCTGGCAACTTGCAAGAGCATCCTATGTCTGGCAGGCTGGCAATACATTCTTTCTGGCAAAGCCTTGGGCACTGATCCTGTGACATTTGTTGAAACCTTTAGCAGTGAGAAGGGCAGCCTGTGATGAAAGGAAGAAACCATTTCAAGTAATTCCATGTAAAGTCTGTGTGCTCTTGTAGGTGACATTAGTTCTCAGTTCTCTAATCCTCATTTTCTAGGTTTACAAAATGGTAGAACACCATTCTTCTTGGCTCTTGTGACTGTTTAGTGTTCGTTTTAAAGCTTATTCCTTCTTTCTTTCTTTCTTTCTTTCTTTCTTTCTTTCTTTCTTTCTTTCTTTCTTTCTT
>JADRCD010235415.1:0-10835 GCA_019843815.1 Montemys delectorum
CCTGTGTCTGAAGCACAAAGTGCTGAGCCAGCTCACTTCCAAGTACAAGATTGCAGACAGTGCCCTGCCCTTTCCAGGGCTTTAGCAGCATTCGATAACTACACACACTGACCTGATAAAACTCGTCTTTATGATGGGTCATCTAACATCCTGAGCCACCAATGGCTCAACAACCTCAGGTGCTGATGCTGAGGACCGAGGACTGACCGCAGGGTGCATAGTCTGTGCAGCTGACTAGGGTTTTGTTGTTTCGATGGGTTTTTTTGTTTTGTTTTGTTTTGAATGTAAGTAGTGTGGTATGGGTCTGTATTGTTCAATCCAGGTTCCATGACCCCTTAACTCTGAGCTCCAACAACAGGCTGTTTCTAGTTTACAGATCATTTCAAAGTCTGTGGAGCCCAGCTGGTAAACTTTCCACAGCACACAAACCTGTGATTTGGAATATCAATTGGGTCACTCGGGTTGTAATAATTCCGTCCAATTTGTTGCAAATTCATGATTTTCAAGAGCCTACAAATGAAAGTCAGAACAGTTAGCCCAGAGAATCCTAGGGACAGCCTGGAATCACATACAGTCAGGGCAGGGCTGGCCAGCTATCACTTCTAGCCAGGTCAGTCACTTCTACACTGCCTGGGAGTTAGCGAAGGGTCTTAAATTGTCCAAACATTGGAAACAACAATTTCAAGACACAATTGAATTTCGCCCACTCCATTTGATCATGATATACCAAGATAGCCCACTTACACGCTGTCTGTGGCAATGTCTTACTACAGAAGCCAATGGCTGCCTCATGCTACCCGAGTAGCTTTCCTTTGAAGAAAAATGCCCCAAGCAAAGGCATTCCATCAGGCCAACTGTCTCTCACACTGACCTATCCTTCCACACCTGTGAGCCATCTATGAATTTAAGAAGTAAGCCATGAACCCAAGACTGCCCCATTTAGATGGCTCCACACAGGGAAGGATCTTCTATAGAACATGTCTTTGTGTGTGTGTGTGTGTGTGTGTGTGTGTGTGCACGCGCACACATGCACTAGCGCCCATGCATGTATGAGGAGGATACAAGTAACCTGTTCTAATAGTCTCTATACCTTACTCTCTTGAGACAGGGTCTTGCAGTGAACCTGGAGCTAGGCTGGTGGCCAGCAGGCCCAGTGACTCTACTGTCTTACCCAACATCCAGCACTGGGGCTACTTGCAAATGGCCACGCCAGGCTTTTATGTAGGTGCTGGGGATTTGAACTTGGGTCTTCATGCTTCCACAGCTGTCTCCCCAGCACCTAGAACATGTCCTTATATGGAAAGTGCACTATGTGCACAGAATGCTAATTGCTCGTCACGTGGCCAGCACCTGCCCCAGCAGCCACCCACCCACTCCGGGGAAGGAGCAGGCCAGGTACTTTCTAACAGCTCAAACACTATTTCAAAGGCATACTGTCAGCAGCAGTGGGGAACGGGCAGAATCCTGGAGGCAGAGAAATTAATTTCCTGTCAGAAAACCACATTTTAAAATGACCGTGTAGCGTAGTATTGCTAATACACATGTGCCCTACCTTCCACCCCTTCCCCCAGACACCGGCCACGGCGCATGCTCCTGACCCTGGCACGCACCTCCTGAAGATGATGTTATAGAACTGCAGGCAGGTGGGCGAGGTGGGTGGTAGCTCGTTGGTCAGGGTGATGGTGATCCTCACGTGTTCCCCATTCCGAGTCTGACTGAATACTTCTGTGACCTAAAGCCAGAGCGGTGAGAACCCAGATCTTACCTCTATGGAGAAAGGCATGCCCAGGCTCTTGGGGTCTCCGCACTAGGACAAGCCTCTCAAAGCACAGACTGGTGTGGACTGAGACTAAGAAGTCGGTTGAGCAGCTCAGAGTCCTTATATAACTCTCACAGTCTTTCTGTCTCTTGGGAACTCTGAGGACCACGTGAGTCAGAAAGGACCTCTGGGAGCCCTGTTTTCCCTACCAGGAGACCCTTTCTGAGCTTGGCTTTGGGGTGGGCACCCCCAGCCCCCTCTGCCAGTGAAGACACTTGAAATAACCTTGTGCTGTAGTCTCTTAGGTAAAAACAATATTGTCCCATCGAAAGCGTGACACCTTCCAATGAGGTCTTCGTGCTGGAAGAGCAGTGCAGAGCGCAGCCTACGGGCCTCCATCAGGGGATTATAGTCGATGTGGTACTGATACAGGGCCCACTGCGGGCGCGAGGTCAGCCGGAAGTGGTTGGTGCTCAGCTTCACAATGATGCCAGAGGAGCCTGAGGGGTCCACCACACACAGTTAGCCCCCTGGGTAGTGATGCTGTCTGTGACCTCTCCTTCACGTACACAGAGCTGGGGACAGTGGTCAGCTCTCCCCTTCAAGGAAGCTGGCCCTGGGGGGCCACTGCCCTATCACTTCAGGGGAGATCATGTGACCCACCGCAAAAGCAACTCATCTCTTTAGAAGGGGGGTTATGTAATGTTTAGCAAAGCTTCCCAGAATACACAGCTAAGACAGCTGAGAGAGAGAGAGAGAGAGAGAGAGAGAGAGAGAGAGAGAGAGAGAGAAAGAGGAGGAGCTAGAAAGGCTGCCATTGCTGAGCAGAGCACTCTCCCCTTCCAGAGGAGCACTGCAGCCCAGTGCCTTGAAAAGCACCCCCTGAAGAGACGTCTCTGTGGCCCCACCTGTCTTCGACTCTTTGACATGGTCAAGGTTCTGTCTGGTGTTCACACCAAGGTCATGAAAGTCTCGGCGACGCCCTCCTCTCTCTGCCAGTGACAGCTCCTGAAAGCCAGCCGAGATCTGCAGTTCTTGAGGGAAGACAGAGGCAACAACTCAGGCCTTACACACACACACGAGTGGGTGGGAGGACTCCTAGGTGGCTCCTGGCGGGAAATACAGCCACTCGTTTCCATCTGTCACTCTGTCACCTCCTTCCTCACAGGGCAACCTCTACCCTGCCTCTGGCCACTCCTTACAAGGCTTCTTTACTCTAAAAGGCCAGGCTGTGGCTTACGCTGTGATGCTGGGACTGGAGGCATGGACTGGTTGTTTGGGAAATAAGGTTTGTGTATTGTAAGTTTCGAGGGATCCAGGGATTAAAACAGTGGTTCTCAACTCTCCAAATGCTACGACCTTTTAACACAGTTCCTCATGTTGTGGTCACCCCCTACCCCCAACCATAAAACTATTTTCATTGCTACTTCATACCTGTAATTTTGCTGTTATGAATTGTAATGTAAGTATCTTGGGGATTGCGACCCACAGGTTGAGGACCCCTGGGTCAAGGCGTTACCTCTATAGCTTGAGTGAGACAAACTTGAGTTAGATAAGTGTGACAGGCAGCCTCCTGACTACTTGTTCTGCCCACAGCCTGCAGCAGGGGCAGGCACGCTCACATACTGGGTCACACTGGGAACGGAACAGTACTAAGCCATCAATTTCGATTATTCTGAAAACAGTCCCCTAAGAGTCTGAGGTTACCAAGCCATTCCATGTGCGGTGTGTATGCAGCCAGGCGTCTCAGAGCAACAACACGTGGGCTACAAGACAACGTTGGCTTTGGTGGTCAGTGGCTAGGACTCTAGCTGGAATCATAGTACGTCTCCTATAAACAGCACCTACTAGTGGACTTCCCCTCCTTTCAGGGGGTGCAAAACATGTGGGGAGCAATGTCCTCTCCGAGGCAAGACTTTCCCCCACCCTCCTGGCAGCTGGGCACACTTTGGCCAAGGGCCTGAGAACTGGTGGCTGGCTGTGCTGATCCTCTCGGCCCAGCCCTGCACAAGTGAAGATGCGCTGCCTCGGTCAAAGCCACAGAGAGTCAGTCAGCCTAGCTTCTGTGGGCATTGCTACAGATGCCAAGACAATATTAAAAAACAAAAACAAAAAAAAAAAAAACAGCTTAATCACACGAAGTAGGCAGACTGAGGTCACATGTGACGTTCGTGTATGGCTGAGATGGCCCAGGCACACTGCAGCCTCTCATCTACAGCCTGCTCGGGGTGGTACATGTCCCATTTACTCTGCAACCATGTGGCCCTGAGCCCTCTTGGAAGCACTGAACCCCCTGCCCATGGTGGCCCTTCACTTCTCCCCCCACCCCTTACCTTGTGACTTGGACGTGGCTCCAACTACCATTCCCCTCTGTCGTCCTCGGCCAACCAAGTCCCCTTCTGTGGGGGACTGTTGAGGTCTCGGTGGGATGTACCCAGGTTGCTGGCTCTGCTTATGCACAAACACAACAGAATTCCTGATGCTGCAGGGTGGGCACACTAGTCCACAGCATTCAGGAACTTAAGTTTATCAAGCATGTGATCATTCAAAAAGGATTCAAGCTCCTCCCACCATACTCTGTCTCATCTACTCCCAGGACCCAGGTTATACCTGCTTGGTTGAGGTGCTGGGGATGGAACTCAGGGCCTCCTGTACCATGGGCAAGTGTTCTACCACTGAGGCTAGGCCAAATCTTTAATTCTCTGCCATAGGCTCCACTGGCTGGTTGTTAAGATGCTACTAAGCTGGAAAAGGTCGGTACTTACCGCAGCAGCCCCAACATGCTGCACCGTCTCCTGACCTCGGGCCCTGCCTCGGGCCCGGGCTCGGGCTCGGCCAGTCATTTTCTGTCAGAGAGGAAAGCACACGATAGGCTCATGTGTATTCGCCATTTTGTCACTAAACCTTTTTAAAGTATTTAAGTATTTAAAGTACTTAAGTAAAGTATTTTAAAGCTCTAAAATAAGTCCCCAAATTATATATGCTTGAATCTTTCCTCCTGAGAACTTGCCTCATGCATGTTGGGCTAGCTAACATCCCAACACAGATTTCTTCCAGAAACCTGGTACTCACTAGGGACTAGCCACTGTGCTAGACAGCAGAGCTCAGGTGGAGATGTATGTTATAATTTGCTTTCTGGGCAGCTGGAGAGATGGCCAAGGAGCTAAAAACCTTTTCTACTCTTACAATGGATATGGATTTGGTTACCAGCACCCTTGTGGTGGCTCATAGTCATCAGTCCCAGGGAATCTGATGGCCTCTTCTGGCTTCGACAGTATCAGGCACACAAATGGTGGAGATACATGCAGGTAGGCATACAACATGCAAAACACACACACACACACACACACACACACACACACACACACCATAACATACATAATAATTTTGATTGATTATGAGGACTTAGGAAGCCAGAGTGTAGAAGATTACAGGGTTACAGTGTTGAGGATTCCTTCCCGAGTGAGTCTATGAGTCACACGCCATGTATCACCAGTGAAGAGGGGCATTTGTAATATGTTTCCAGGTGACTCTTCCAGAAAGCCTTCCCTCGGGCCCATGGAGCCTCCCAAAGACCCCCTCAGTTCTAACTGCAGCTTGAAAGGGGCATCCCCCAACCCAAGCCACCCCACCTCCCATGCCTCCCAGAGTCCCGTTCCCACAGCCTTGGTCTCTAAGGAGAAACCACAGGGCTGTCTAGCTCCAAACTGCTTCTATGCCAGCACCAATAGCTCCCAGCTCTCCACAGTCAGCCGGCCGAGGAGCAGCGAGTTCATCCAGCCCCCAGAGGGGAGAAAGGAAAGGTGGGGTCATCCAGGCTCAAGCACCCTGAACCTTGAACAAATCACACGTGGGCTAGCTCTTTTCAACGCGTGCCATAGATGGTTATCTGTCAGGTGCAGCTCACCATAGCTAGTGTCACGCCTCATGTTAAACACAGGTACATACAACAGGCCTGGCCCAAGTACATCATGTACTTGATGTCTTAATGGAAGGAGGAAGAGTCTAGTAATTACAACTCTACCTGCCAACCTCATGACTCAGGGATGTCACAGATGTCTTTGTTCCTTTGCACTTGGCACACCAGTAACGATTACCTTGCATGACATCTAAGGGCTCCCAAGGTGCACTGGGGCAAGGAGCTCAACAGCAGCCATCTACAGGGGGATGTTCTCAGAGCAGCCTCTGACTGGCATCGGCTACTGCATGCTGCTGGTGCTTCCCGCGGAGGAGAGGGAAGCCTCCTCTTCCACCCCTACCCCAGAGCCCTGTCAGAGCCAGGGCTGCAGGGCTGTCTGAGTGGCAGGTGGAGGTTGGTCCTGTAATAAGAATTCTGTCCCTAGGCTCACCCAGTCAGCTCAGGTGTTCTGCTTGGCCTCCTTCCAATCCTACAAGTGTGTCACAAGCTTGATGCTGGTGGGGTCACTCCTACAAGAAAGAGCCACACACCTAGCCCAGTGAGAACAGCTTAAGCTACAGATCCCATATGCCCAGCAAGGCAGCTCTGACACTAGGTTAGAGACAAAACCTGCTCCGGCTAGCAAAACAAAAACAAAAACAAAAGGCTACTGCATGAAGAGCTTAAGAACAGTAAAGGTGCTAACGCCCTGTTGTGGCTATAGTTCCCCAGCAAGAGGGGAGGGGGCTGCATACTGGTCTGGCAAGCATCAGACCATGTAGCCAGAGGACCACAAAAGATGGCAAAATTCAAGGTGCCAATTGTCTCCCATTTCAAAGACTTCCCCCCTCTAGTCCCTCACATCTGGGGCCCTCTAATTCCTACCTAGGGAACCATATCCCCAAACTAGAGGGCCAGTTACTCCAACACCTCCCCACTGGCTTTACAATGCTAAGACCACCGGCTCACTATTTTGTGCTCTCCTGGTTCTCATTCCCAGAGTGCCAACTCCAAGGGGCATTATGTTTCCTTGAGTTGATTCTTTTGGACTACCACATGGGAGTCTGGATATTTGAGCAACAAAAGACCCCATAACTTGGTCTCAAAGGCACCTGCAGAACTCAAGAGCCCACCATGTACGTGAACCAGGTCTCTTTGCATCATAACACCAGCTGTGGTCAACGACTGGGACTCAGATGTAAAAGGAAAGGTAGGCAGGTGTGAAACCAGGGCAGATACAGATAGAGCGAGCTGGAGGCTGCAGCAGATGGCGATACAGTCAGAGATGCTATTACATGTTTTGGCATGGAGAAGTGGGAACCAGGCTCAGAAACAGGGAGACATGTGGAAGAGGTTCAGGAACAATGGAGAGATAAGAGCAGGTAGGAGGAGGGATGTGGGCCAGGCATGAGCACAAGAAGAGGAGGTGATGAGGCCTGGGAACAGGTTAAAGTGGGAAATAGCCCCAGAACAACGAGGAGAGCACAAGGTCCAGGCAGAGAAAGAGGCAGAGAGGAAGCTTGAGCATAGAGAAGGGGTAGGGACCAAGCCCCGGCCTGGGTACAGGTCTGTTGAGGTTAAGGCAAAGGTGGGCACAGCTTGGTTCCAGACCCTGCTCCGTCGTGGTCCAGCAGTATCCGGTCCTATCCTGGCCCCGTGCTCAGCACGCTTAGGTCCGCAGCCCCTGAGGCTCCTCACGCCACACCGCTGCAGCAGGCCTCTCGCGGGTGCGCACTGGGGCTGCACCTGCCGTGGCACCTGCTAACAGCCCCAACTGCCAGATCCCTCCGCCCTTCCACACAGGCCTCCGGAAGCTACCTCCGCAGACCTCTGGGTTAACGGTGAGGCAGACACGTGCTGGGTCCTGATTGGCTGCCACGCAGTGGCGGTTTTGCGTGGGGCGGGGTCTCGAGACCACACCCAAGCCCCTCTCTTCTGGTCCCTTGCTCCAGGTGCGAATCCTCCTCGCGCAATGGTGGGCTTTCCAGCGTCCTGCAGAGAAAAAAGTTGGGACTCCACCTCTGGCTGGGCCTTAAACGTCGCAAGCCATTCCACCCCCTTAGAAATGTGAGATTTGAAGGAAAGCCAAAAGGATAAGTCATTTTCCAAATTTTCGTTTTTCCAAATTCTCGGAGTAGGTGGCTGGTCCATGCCAAGCTAAGACGAGGCAGATTCGCCACTAGCTGCAGTATCGTCACAGGACCCATTAAGAGTCACCCCGTGCCAGATCTTCTACAGATGCAATTGAGGTGGTGTGATCAGGTGCGAGTCTCTGTTCCAAGCAGTGGCACGATTCATAAGCAGCTATGCAGGTCCACCCTGAGTTGATGGTTCTTAACATCCCGTTTCCTCGTGGAATCAACACACACTCCAGTAAAAATCAGTGGGGGACTTTATAAAACAGAGCAGAGCCCCTCATGTCGTTCAAGCTGCAGGATATACGGGATATATGACAAAGTGACCTTTCCACAGATGGCAAGCTAGCCATAGCAGGAACCTGCCAACCTGAGAATCAAAATGGCTCCTGACTTGTAGTGTTGAGTTAGCTAAATGAATAAAGGGACGTGGGTGTTTCTTCTTTAGCATGTTTGGCATCTGTCTGGGATTTTTGGATCATTTGTTTTTTGCTATCAAAATATTTGCGTATACCAAATGAGGTCATCTTGGAGTTGAGAGTGAAACAAACCATGAAATTCACTCTAGTTTCAAGCTTACCTTGGGCACAGCCTAAAGGTGATTTTATGCCAGGTCTTTAGTGTACCTGCATTCTGGGGCCATCCTGTGAGGTCAGCTGTGAGATTCCCCACCAGTGACATCATGTCTGTTGTCATGAATTTGTGGTTTTTGGAGCTCTTCAGACTTGGAGGTTTCAGCATAGGAATATTCAATCTATAGACATGGGATCCTCTCAGGTTTGCTTGAAAGTTCCACTTAGAAAGCAGATGTGGCATCTTACATTTATCATTGAGGAAATACACTTGCCGGGAGTTGGGAGTGGTGGCGTGATAGTTTCCCAGCCCTCTAACCTCCTACTGAGTGAAGGGGACAAGGTTAGATGCCAGGGTTTCCTGTGCTTACCTGAATGTAAAATGCCATTGGAAGAGCTTCTGAAAATTAGAGACTTCTGTACATCCCTGACTTGGTAAATTTGGGAAGGGAGGAAGGAATTTTCCTTTTTGAAGTATCGGCATTCTTTGGGTATGGGGGAGCACACCCGTTAGACAAGCATTCTGGAAGTTGAAGCTGGAGGACTAGGAGTTGGGAGGGGAGCAAAATTAGCCTAGTGGGGGGGGGACATAAAGCTAATCGCATTCACTCTTAGAAAGTTAATGAGATCTGGGAAGTGGTGACACAAGCCTTTAATCCCAGCAGCACTCAGGAGGCAGAGGCAGGCGGATCACTCAGTTCCAGGACAGAACTTTGGATGGTTTTGAACTCATTACACAGACCAGGTTGGCTTCTGACCTGCCATGATCCTCCTGACTCTGCCGCCAAAATGATGAGATTATAGACCCAGAGGTTTTCCTTTGGAAGCACTGGAAGTCACAATGTGAAAAACAGCTCAAACTCTTCCACAGGTGACAAGCAAGCCGTTCCACAATGGCAACAGTAGATGGCGCCGTAACGCAAGAGACTGATCTTTACATCTCCTGTGAGAACAATCTGGTCCTGAAGGGGGCAGCAGTGGGAGGAATGGCAGCTGTGGAGTGAGGGACAGCTTGGTACAGGAAGCACCAAATGGTTCTAAATACCTGGGAAGTGTTACCACAGGCTGCAGGCAATGGCCCAGTTCTCCCAACAACAAATGCATCTGATGTCACAAAAGTGCACCCTGAGTTTAAAAATACCCAGAGAGGAACTAGGGAAGTGTTATAATTGAAACGTTTCCTTCTATATTGTCAGCTGACCAGTACCCTAAAAGTATTAGTTATTAGGTACAACAATACCTTCATAGATATGGTAGCACATGCCTACAACCTCAAAACTTGGGAAACTCAGACAGGAGGATTGTTCCTGCTAAGGCAGTTCCAGGCAAGCCTGGGGCTACATAGCAAGAACTTGTCCAAAAGCCCAAAAACAAAACAAAAAAACCCACAAGCAAAACCAAAAACAACAAACAAACAAACAAACACATAGGAAACAAGTCTGGTGTGGTGGTGCATGCCTTTAATCCTAGTTCTGAGGAGACAGGGTACAGGGACCTTATTGTGAGAAACTCTGCCTCTCTGTATAATAAAATCTCTAAGATAGGAAAAGGGGGGGGTGCTGTGAGTGTCCAAGGATGGACAAGCAGAAATGTGAGAAGAACTTAGTCACAGGGATGTAGGGGTGGGACTGGGATGAAGAAGGAGTTGTCCATTAGGCAAGACTAATGGGCTTAAACAATGATATTTTTTTTTCACAGATGTATTTGGATTTTATCACACAGTTATGAATGCTATGAGGCTTTACAAATCGTTCCTTAAATGTAGCCTCTTTCTCATTATCCCTGTGATTTCTTTTCTGTGACAACCATTCTTTCTTCCTTACTGGAGACTGACTTGATCTTTCAAATTAAGGGGAGAGGCTCTTCCAAACCAGGTGAATGTGAGTTTGACATTAGATTTCTACACTGGTTACACTTCTGGCACTGTGGTATGCCACCACAACCAAAAACAACTTAAAGAACGAGTTTATTTTGGCTTTTGGTTCCAGAGCGTCTCCTCATGGAGGGGAAGACATGACAACAGGCAGGGAAAACATGATGACAGGAACAAGAAACTGGCTGATCACGTTTTTGTTTGTTTGTTTGTTTGTTTGTTTGTTTTTTATCTGCAGAAAGTACAACCAACCCTGATGGTCTATAAACCCTAAAGTTCACCCCCGTGGGCATACTTCCACCAGAGGCTCTACCCTCTGAAGGTTACACAACCTCCCTAAACAGTGCCACCTACTGGGGACTCCCAGTACCCTATGAGTGCAGTTGGAATTTGGCTTTCGCTAATCCACTTTAAGGGTGACTGTATCCCCATCAGCCCCTAGGGAAAAATAATTAATCATGAAAAGCTAATGTCAGGAGAATAGGCTTGTCAGGCAACCACAGAAATACCCAGGTGTGTGGGTATTATGCAAGTTAGCATAAGTTAGGATGCACGTCATAGCAATTTTCGGTCATTAAAAAGATGCATGTAGGTGTGT
>JADRCD010235416.1:0-17199 GCA_019843815.1 Montemys delectorum
TAGAAACCCTGACTAAGACACCCAGTAAAGATATAGGTCATAAATTTTAGAAGGATTGAGTGTTATAAGAGGAATTGGAGGAGGAAAGAGTGGTGGGTTTTATGTAATATACTATTCATCTAAAGAATTCCCAAAAACATACATGAAACCAAATAACAAAAGTATGTGATTTATAATCAGCCAAGGCTGACCCTTACTCCATGTCAGCTATGTAATCCTGACAAATCTTGCATGTATTAATTTCAATTTTCTTATTTGTGATACAATGATAATGTGAATTTCTCTTCAACAACATTGTGAAGACTAACGAGATAAAACGATACTGTACCTAGCGCAACAATGGTTAACACACATCAACTCTTTATATTTTAATGTTAATTTCCATTAATTCACTGGGAGTATATAAGTTTAGAGATCAAATGACCTATTCAGTATTAGTGATATCTCTTTAGTTAAAGTCAGTTTTCTTATTTCAATACTTCATTTGGCTACTATGTAAAACTATTTTAGTGTAGTAGTCTGCAGAACTCTAAGTCAACTGTAATAATTCTGTCTTTTTGTGTAAATGCTTTGTGTAATACCCTTTTGCTGAGTGTACTGTGAATACAATGGCCAGTGACTCCACTCATTTGGTCTACAATGCAGTAAAGGTAGTGAGATACTCATGCTAATGGTTAGATTATGTTATTTAAGACTTCATAAACATTGGGTGGAGATTCCTCTACAGTTTTTGATGTCAAACTCTTATATTTTGTAAGAAATGGGTATACAAGACTTGAGGCCATAATCTAGATTCTGAGAGTAATTCTGACTAGTTCACCACCAACGAAATAGTGTACAAGGTCCACAATAGCAGAAATCCAATTCTTTCTGCAATTCACTGGCCTAAAGAGAGGATCTGAATATCCATTTTTGACCCCTCTCAGGACCCTAAGCAAAGAACTGTGGAAAGCTGCAATCCAGATGGCACTACATAATAGTTTGGAACTCAAATCCACAGTGGGTGAAATAGAAAAACAACTAACAATTATAAGTGCCTTTTGTCTCTCTGCGATGTGGGTGTTTAGTTGTTTTAGGTTTTGGCATGACATCTGTGATGGCTTATAAGAGAAGATGTAAAAAATGTAAAAACTCACTTTCCTACTGAATATTTAAAATTGTAGATTATATTACCTGTATCTTGTCGTGTCTGGAACAGAACAATGTTTTCTCTTATAAACTCTTATAATAGAAAAGAAATATGACTGTCTACTTGTTGAAAATGGGTATATTTTTTAAGATGAAACTATTGACAGAGGAGTGATCATTCACAGACATCTACTGATCTTTGCAGGGACAAAAAAAATGATAAAAGCTCTCGGACTTTTTTAGCCTTATAGCATCTCTCTGGCATTTTGATAAAAAGCAATTAACCACTTCTCCTTTGCCAGTGATAGCAGTTCCAAATTCAGAACAAGCACCATAAATAGAATAGGCAAGAGAAAAAACAATAGGGTCACCTGACATGCCAGAGTAAGATAAATATGTTATGCAGGGTACTGGGCATCAGCTGTGAAAGGTTGTGGAAAACATTTTAAATTAATTTTGGATTAATTTTGCAAACAAAATAGGTTTCATGAACCATTTTTTTTTGTAGTTAATTCTTCAAGTGACAAAGTCTTTGGTAAGTTTTTATGGCAACACAAGTATGAATATGTTTACACAATTAGCTGATTACTTAAAAATAATGATTTGTGTGTGTTTATCCAGTCAGAATGTGTGTCAGGATCTGTCAATTCTGGTTCCACTCAAAGTGCAATACAATTGCCTTTTCTTTTCCCCTAAATGGGATTTAGAGTGATTCTCTACAGTCCTGTATAGGGAAATTACTGCAGCCTTGAGCATCTTGTAAAGCTATTTTGGTAATAACATAGGCAAAACCTCTCACAAGTCTTTCTGAAATAAGAGGTGAGTTGACAGCTGGCAAGGCTTTGATCATGTGATAAACGAGTAAATAGGATGAAGGCTACATAGCTACAGTTCTATCAATTATATTGCTCTATAAATCAGGAGAAATGAAGGGAAAGTGAGAGATTGTCTTTGAGCTTCCTAGCAGGTGGTTTTCTAGCATATGCATTTTCACAGTGTCTGTGGAATGGAGATCTCAGTGGCAACACAGTCAGTACACAGGTGTGATATGGAAATCTGGTGTTCCCTCAACCTTATCAACCTCTAGCATAGACTATCTTATTTCTGATGATAGATGTGTGTGTGTGTGTGTGTGTGTGTGTGTGTGTGTGCAAACTAAATAAAATAAACAAAGATATTTAAATTTAAGCTCTCACCTGTTAGAGATTGGTTTAAGTCCTTTGAATTAATCCAGACCCCATAATCAGGAATCAGCATGTCTGAACACTGAAGGTCCTTGTGACCAATTTGTTTTTGATCAATCAATAAGGAGCCAACAGTCAATGGAAGGGCAGGTAAAATGAGATGAGATTTTGAGATTTGCAAAGACTAAGAGTCATGATGGAGAAGAAGAAAGACCAGTCCTAAAGGCCCACTGACCTGGTATTCAGGGATAGGAGCCACATGAACCAATTCCCCAATTATATTTGGGGTAGCAGAGATGAAATACAAATTTTAAAATATGTTACCTCAGGAGTACCAGAGGGGAGTGTTTGCTAGCAGTGTAAAGGATTATAAATGCCCAGCCGTTAAGCTAGTTAGGGCATATTAAAATTAACTGGGGTGTGTCTCTCTGTGTGTGTATGTGTGTGTGTGTGTGTGTGTTTGTGTTTCATTCAAGGATACAGAGGGCTCTGATGGGTGACTATGAGTGGGACCTACCAGGAACACAAAGAGATTAGCTAAAATCACCTCTAAACTCACCTTTCATATCCAATGTAAAACCTACAGGCAAATTTTAAAACATATTTTACTTTACACTCCTCAAATGGGTATCACTCTCTAATGATGGTTCAACATGAGAAACCTAACATCTCAGAAGTTTATGCGTATATTTTTCAGGGAACTGTCTCTCTAATTAAGTTCCCAGTGTCATTTTCTCCCTAATATGAATGCTCTTTGCTTTGGATGACAAAGTAGCCCTTAATAAACATAGGAGAAGTGATGGCCCAAATGTCATTCTCCACTATTCTGTATGACTGTATTCATTTCTTCCGTCTTCAAAGGCTTAGAAATTTCCCAGATGATTTTCAATCCCCAGATCAATATAAGAAAACAGTTTATAAGCATCTGTACATGAAATATTATACTTCAACAAAACCAGCGCCTGGTTTTCTGAAATTGATCCTATTCACTGGCATATATGACTATCACTAGAAACATCCAGTCACAAAGGGGAACTTAGGAAGGAATCTGTCCTAAGATGAGACAGGAAACAGCTAGTTTCTATATCTGTTTCATCTTTATAAATAAATTTACACAATCATTCAATGTTCAGCCTCTGTCAGTATATTTCTTCTGCTTAGTTCTAACTAATGTTGTTTTTGAACTGGCAGTGATGTTACATAAAGAGAGAATCAATATTACAAAATACCCAAATATCAAGCTATCAAGGAAAGATATATCTGACATATCTACTCAGTTGGCACATTTTGAAATTAGAATTTACTGATACTAAACATCCCCAATCGGAGGCCCTGTGATAAAAGGCAGGAAGTTTTGGATCAATTAGAGATTATTTGGTCAGACAGAAGTGAAAGGAAATGCAACTGTGATGGTCACAGTCATGTTTTAATTTTCCCTTATGTGGGTTCTCTATATGCAGGCCATAGCTGACATTGATTCATTCAATGTCAGGGACTCCTTTTAGAAATTCTCTTGGTTTCCTTTTTCTCAAATTATGTCTGCTAGATCAAATAAAACAGAATACCAGAATGTTGTCTTTCTATAATTATTTCTCACAATTATAAAATTTAGAAGTCTAAGGCAAACAATGATAGCAATGTCTTTATAACACAATTCTCTCATTGCCGAACATCTTCTTATAATCTTCTCTGTGTTTATGATGAAATGTCTTCTTGGTACTTCTCCAGTTGTGCTCTGCAGGACAATTTATTGTATTCACTCTTTTATAACAGTGATGTTGAAGCACTAATTTAGCATGAGATTTCGAGTAGACTAATTACCAGGCAACAAATAGGAAAAAATACTTACTGAGCAGAAATGGGCCTGACTCTCGACTCTCCTAAGATATTAGATCAGCCTCAGTGAAAAATTATTTACTTAGCAATGCTTGTCCATTTACAGAACTCTAATTCTAATACTACTTATCTATATTTTAAACAAAGCAGATATGTAGATAAGGAAACTTAACGGTGAGTCAAGATTAATTCATTTATTGCATTAGCGTCTTTAAGGCTATAACAAAATATCCAAAGAGTTATATGCCTCTAGATGAAAAATGTGAATGTCATGTTATTTTATTCTCATTTAACAAAGTTTCCACTTAGAGCTAGAAAATGTTTTAATGTTATCTTGGAATCAGTTATATAACACAGCAATTTTGGACTGCTTCAAGTTTTTACACATATTAGTGACAATGTGGTTGTGAAGATATAATATAATTATAACTAGATTAATGGCATCTTAGACAATGTTTTAAATAATGACAATTAAAAAGTTTTGCAGGAAGTTTTAAAGAAACAGGACATTCAGCCACAGCTAAGTTTTTACTTTCAATGTTAAAAATTGTATATTGGTGAGTGAAAATTTCCTGGGAGAAGCTTAAGTACTCCTTCAACTAACACCTCTTAGTGCAAGGCTAAAAAGAACACTGCGAGTTGAGATTCTTTACAAGCAATTTTGGAAGTTAGAAAATGCCTCTGTAAGTTGTTGGTGAAGGAATGGACCAATCTCGATTGACAGTACAGGGGAACAGTAGCAAAGAATCAGGTATTACAATTTAGAATCTGTTAGACAATCTTATGTGCTAGAGTAGATTAAATTCATACACTAATCTCATAAATCACTGTATATGTAGGGTTATCATGCATGTTTAGATCAGGTCTTATCTAAAAGTTCAAGAAAAACATGGACATTGTTACTTAAATATATATTTGGAGACTATTGAATCCAGAACTTATTTACATTTTATAATCTCAGATGAGTGGTTTTTTCTCATACACACTGTTAATAAGATGGTGTATTAATCAGGGTTTCTATTCCTGCACACACATCATGACCAAGAAGCAAGTTGGGGAAGAAAAGGTTTATTGAGCTTACTTCCACATTGCTGTTGATCACCAGAGGAAGTCAGGACTGGAACTCAAGCAAGTCAGGAAGCAGGAGCTGATGCAGAGGCCATGGAGGGATGTTTCTTACTGGCTTACTTCTCCTGGATTGCTCAGCCTGTTCTCTTGTAGAACCCAAGACTTCCATCCCAGGGATGGCACCACCCACAAGGGGCCTTACCCCCTTGATCATTAATTGAGAAAATGCCTCACAGCTGTATCTCATGGAGGCACTTCCTCAATTGAAACTCCCTTCTCTGTGATAACTCCAGCTTGTGTCAAGTTGACACAAAACCAACCAGTACAGATGGGAATGATTCAATGTGTTGTATACTCAAATTTTAAAATTATAAGTAATCTAAAGGAAGAAAACAGAGATTATCATATAGATTAAGGAAGCCCTAGAAATAAGTTGTTGTATACAACAATCAAAGAAAGAGAAATACAGATTGAGGTCCTTAAAGAGAAACTTGAGGACAAAGAAAGAAATAACAATGGAAGAAAAAAAAAAAAAACATTGCAACAAGGCCTTATGAAGGCAGAGGGTGAGAAGCATTCAAACTCTGTTTAAAGTCTATTGATAGGTGTACAGGTAGAGCTTAAGGACAAAAACAGGAGAATAGATCGATCCTACACTGTATTTTCCAGTCCTTGGAAGGCTATCTGAGTAAGTAACACTTCAGTACAATTATGATTACAAACAGAGATCAAAAGAAACCTTCAAGGAGAAAGTAAGTTACAAAGGGATAAAAATTTCCAAAGATAATTAAACCTCAGGTAGTTGTACAGTGCTGACAGGAATTTAGTAGGAAGGCTCAGTAAATCTGTGAAGTCAGTAACCAACCACTGTGAAAGCTCCTCCCTCTCCCCCTACTGCATGTTCTCTAGCATCCTATTGAGTCATACTATGTATAACTGATACTCTTTTATAGATACTAAAGTAGAGCAACTCTAATAGAAGGAAAACACATGACTGAGGACTAAATGAAAATCATGGTGATGAAATTGTACCTGGATCACTTTATCAGATCAGGTGACATGAATATGGGAAATAGGTAGAGAAAACAAGCTCCTTGAATGTTCAAGGTTCTACAAATTCTCTACCCACTAATCTTTTTGGAATTGATTACATGGAGATAGTAAAGAAACTTTGTACCTATTTGAAACATCAAAATTATGTCAAAATGTATCTATAAAACCTATGTAAACTCAAGACAGAGGATATCTCAACACAGAGATGGGAATTGGGTATATAGTCCCACTCCTAGCTACAGATTTATTGGCTTTATAATGGTAGGAGAAGAATAAATTATTTTCCCCAACACTGTAGCTACTGATAAGTCAATTATGCCCCAAAGAATGACCATACATTCAAGGATATTTAGATATCATGGACTGGTATTGATTTTTTAATGATTTTTTAGGTTTATTTCCCTATTTCTTCTAGAAATGACACAAAGATGATTGGATAGGAAGTGGGCTGGATCTAGGACGAATTGGAGTAGGTGTAAACATGATCAAAACATACTGTATTAAAGTCTTGAAGAATAACAGGTAAACATTTTTAAAAATTAATCTAAGGAAAAATTACTTCATTCATAAGTCTGTAGCATGACTCATGTCTCATCTTCTCATCATTCTCTTGCTATCTCACAGCAACTCTGAACAACATACTAATGTAGCAGCAGGAATCTTTGACTAGGCTAACATCTTCTCTTAATCTTGCTTTTCTAGTTAATTTTATCATTCCAAGATAATTCATTCTGTGTTTTAATATGAGTAGGACTGAATTTTCTACTTGATAATTCCTGTGCTACAAGAATTGTGATCACTGATACAAAGGTTTACAGTTCTCATGAATAACATTTTTTTCAGCATATCCAAACATTTCCCATTCTGTTTTTAAATCTATGAAAATCCACAAAAGAATAGAAAATGCTGTGATCCCCAAACAATCAATCACTCTGACCTATCGGTGATATGTAGCACCATGTGTTTTTACAGATGTTTTAAATTTTATTGCTTTTTCTGAATATTTTGCATTTTATACATGTATTAATTGTTGATATCTACTCACATATAATTGTTTTTTTTTCTATGCTAACATGCAAATTGCTATCAAGAGGTTGAAATATGTATGTGTGTGTGTTTCTCTTAATTATGTTCTCTTCCCAAAGATTTCTGAGCCTTCTTTTTCTAGTATCTTTGTATATATAACAGTGCTAAAACCCATAATTGGTCTAGCTCTAATGACGAAATATAGTGATACTAACTGAAACACTTTATATGAAGGATTTTGTTAGTTGCATTCCCATATCAACAATATTCTTAAAATTCAATATAAAATGATTCTTTCCATGGAACAAAGCTGTAAAATGCTTGCATGCAAATTTTCTATGTGAGATAAGTTTTACTTAAAAGCAATAGTTGCTTCAATTAATTTTAACTCCTAAAATATACGACTTCAATTAAATAATGTCATCCTGCTCTTAGCTGCAATGATACAGTCATAGTAATTGACATAATAAAAAGTAAAAGCAGTTATAATCACTAGAACATGTAGGTTTGTTAAATGACAAAGTGTAGATATAATTACAAATAATTTCTTCACTTGGAAGGATTCACAATGATCGAGCTGCATTCCACTTAGCCTGAGGGAGGATTAATACAACCAGAACAGCTATGGTTTCTTTTAATGGTCAACAGACTTAAGTAAGTCCTCTTGTTTAAATTCCTGTCTATATGGCATATTCACCACCAGTTTCTGGTTTGGATTTTTTTAGTTTTTGTTTGTTTGTTTGTTTGTTTGTTTTTGAGATTATAATTCAATCACAACATTTTTTCTACTCTTTCTTCAATGCTTTTGTATATATGCCTCCTGACTTTTCTTCATATCCATGGCCTCTTTAATCATAATTGTTATTGGATGTATATATGTGTTTTTTCTTAACCCTTTGTGTTTGACTTCTTAGAAGGAAGCTTTACAGACTATTCAGAACCAGAGTTCATATAAAACCAGATATTTGTGAGAACATCACTTGTAATACCTGGAGATGACTTCCTGATTGTATTTCATTTCTCAATAATAATGATGATCCTGTGCTTTCTGTCTTCTGATCCTATCCTAATCTTTTGATTTTTGACTATTACTGACAATATTACACTCAGCAATGGAATATATGCCCTGTTTTGAGCTGGCTTACATATGGTTACACATGCCTGAACTAAATATTTGTTCTAACCATAGAGTAAGATTGGTATGGGTATTTAAGATTTTACCTCCAACTTGAATTTGGGGGCATCTTTTTGTTTCCACATAACATTTGCCCATGCAAAAATATCTCATTTCGTGTCATTAAATATTATATTTCCAATGGTAACACAGAATTTCCTTTTCTCTGTGTAACATGGGAAGCAAGCTGGACACAGTTATCTTAGTAGGTGATGAAAGGCTATGGCTGGCCTTGAGTCTAGAGGCTTTATGACAAAGAAAAGAGATGATGATCAGGGAGGTGATATGATTTGCCTAAAGTTTTTTCTCACATGAGCACATTTAAAATGCTAATCTTCTCCTTTTATCAGGTCATAGAAAGATATTTTCTCCCTTGAATTTCATAGACTTCAATATTATAAAAGTAATAATAATATTTATTACCAGAGTTTTGATAAGAAGTCTCTAAGATAATTGATACCAAGGGCTAGATCTTTTTCTAGGAATAGAAGGAATTTTGGGTTTGATTGGTTTCTGTTGAAATTACATTATGCAAACAAACAAGAAAAGAAAACAGTCATAGGCAGTATGCAAACATCAGTGCCAATTTCTAGTGAAAAAAATTAGCAAAATGAAGTGGCTAACCAGCTAGATCGTAATTTGTTCTTTGAGTTCTACATCAGACATTTCTATTATAGTGATTGGCAGAGTAAAGATATAGTGACTTTTACTGACATTATTGTTAACATCATTCCTGATGTTGTGTTTACTACAAAAAATAAAGACAATTTTTATTTAAAACAAAATTCAGTTGAACATCTAAGGCAATGATATGAGATTTATTCATTACAACCTGAAAAGGAATTTTGTCCATGTTGGGACCATCATTCTCTTGGATTTTGTGAGGCAGTATTCTAAAGATAAAAACTTCTGCAACAAATTTGAAAGATCTGCACATCCTACTGAATTTTTGTTCAGTAATCAAAGACTAAATATACAAAGTCAAGTGACTTTTTACATAGCCTCATATGAATGAGCTCACTAGGTTGTGTGAATTCCATAGAAAACTGCCAAATCAGACCAGTCAGTGAAGGGCTATGGAAGCAGTGTGGGAGTGTGTGAACAGAGTGATATAAAGACCTCAATAAAAAGACATCAGCTATCAGACTGGGCATGGAAACAGGACCCAACATTTTGTGACATACAGGAAACCCACCTCAGTTACAAAGACAGAGATTACCTCAGAATAAAAGTCTGTAAAAGAATATTCTAAGCATATGGTCCCAGGAAACAAGTTAAGATCTCTCAAGATGAACTCTCAAATCTGAATCTCTACACTCAAAATTCAAGGGCATCTACATTCATACAAGAAACTTTACTAAAGCTCAAAGCACACATTGCACCATACATAAAAATAATGGGAGATTTCAACACTCTACTCTCTGCAATAGACAGATCATGGAAACAGAAACTAAACAAAGACACAGTGAGACTAAAAGAAGTTATGGAACAGATGGGTTTAACAGATATTTATAGATCTTTTTATCCTAAAACAAAAGGATATAACTTCTTATCACCACCTCATAGTACCTTCACCCAAATTGACCATATAATTGGTCACAGATCAGGCCTCAACTGATACAAGAAAATTGAAATAATTCCTTACATCCTATGAGGTCACCATGGACTAAGACTCCTCTTGAATAACAATATAAACAATAGAAAGCCCACATACGTGTGGAAGCTTAACAACACTCTACTCAATGATAACTTGGTCAAGGAAGAAATAAACAAAGAAATTAAAGACTTTCTAGAGTTTAATGAAAATGAAGCCACAACATACCCAAACTTATGGGGACACAATGAAAGTAGTTTTAAGAGGAAAATTCTTAGCTTTATGGTCATCCAAAAAGAAACTGGAAAGACCATGTACCAGCAATTTAACAGTACATCTGAAAGCTCTAGAACAAAATGAAACAAATTCACCCAAGAGGAGGCAAAGGCAGGGAATAATCAAACTCAGGGCTGAAATCAAACAAATGGAAACAAAAAGAACTATACAAAGACTCGACCAAACTAGGTGCTGGTTCTTTGAGAAAATCAACAGATAAACCCTTAGCCAGACTAACTAGAGGGCACAGAGACAGTATGTTTATTAGCAAGATCAGAAATGAAAAGGGAGACATAATAACAGGAACTGAGAAAATAAAAAAAAAAAAAAAACAACAACAACAACAAAAAAATGAGGTCCTACTACAAAAGCCTATACTCAACAAGATTGGATATCCTGGATGAAATGGACAATTTTCTAGACAGATACCAGGTACCAAAGTTAAAACAAGATCAGACAAACCATCTAAACAGTCCCATATCTGCTAATAAAACAGAAATAATCATTAATAGTCTGCCAACCAAAAAAAGCCCAGATCCAGATGGGATTGGTGCAGAGTTTTATCAGAACTTCAAAAAATACCTAATACCAATACTCCTTAAAGTCTTCCACAAAATAGAAAGAGAAGGTACTCTACCCAATTCACTCTATGAAGCCACAACTACTCTGATACCAAAACCACACAAAAACTTAATGAACAAAGAAAACTTCAGACCAATTTTCCTTATGAATATTGTTGCAAAAATACTCAATAAAATTCTTGCAAACTGAATCCAAGAACACATCAAAATGATCATCCAACATGATCAATAGGTTTCACCCCAGGGATACAGGGATGGTTCAACATATGGAAATCCAACAACATAATTTAGTATAAAAACCTGAAAGAAAATAACTATATTACTGAAAGAAAATGACCTATGATCATCTCATTAGATGCTAAGTAAGCACTTGACAAAATCCAATACCCCTTCATGATAAAAGTCTTGGAAAGATCAGGAATTCAAGGCCCATACTTAAACATAGGAAAACAATATACAGCAATCCAGTAGTCAACATCAAACTAAATGGAGAGAAACTTGAAGCAATCCCACTAAAATCAGGGACTAGACAAGGCTGCCCAGTCTCAAACTACCTATTCAATATTGTACTTGAAGTCCTAGCCAGAGCAATTAGATTACAAAAGGAGATCAAAAGGATACAAATTGAAAAGGAAGAAGTCAAATTATCAGTATTTGGTGATGGTATGGTAGTATAATTAAGTGACCCCAAAATTCCACCAGAGAGCTCCTGAACCTGATCAACAACTTCAGCAAAGTAGCTGAATATAAAATTAACTTAATAAAATCAGTGGCCTTCCTCTACACAAAGAATAAACAGGCTGAGAAAGAAATTAAGGAAACAACACCCTTCACAATAGTCACAAATAATATAAAATACCTTAGTGTGATGCTAACTAAGCAAGTAAAAGATCTGCATGACAGGTACTTCAAGTCTATGAAGAAGAAAATTGAAGAAGATCTCAGAAGATGGAAAGATCTTCCATGCTCATGGATTGGCAGGATTAATATAGTACATTTGGCCATCTTGCTGAAAGCAATCTATAGATTCAATGCAATCCCTATCAAAATTCCAACTCAGTTCTTCACAGACTTGGAAAGAGCAATTTGCAAATTCATCTGGAATAACAAAAAACCTAGGGTAGCGAAAACTATTCTCAACAATAAAAGAACTTGTGGTGGAATCACAATCCTGGACCTTAAACTGTATTACAGAGCAATTGTGATTAAAACTGCATGGTATTGGTACAATGACAGGCAGGTGGATCAATGTAATAGAGTTTAAGACCCAGAAATGAACCCACCCACGTATGGTTACTTGATCTTTGCTAAAGAGCTAATAACCTCCAGTGGAAAAAAGACAGCATTTTCAACAAATGCTACAGGCTCAACTGGTGGTTACCATGTAGAAGAATGCAAATTGATCCATTCCTATCTCCTCATACAAAGCTCAAGTCCAAGTGGATCAAGAATCTCCACATAAAAACAGATACATTAAAAAAGAAAAAACAGATACATTGAAAGTAATAGAGAAGAAAGTTGGGAAGAGCCTTGAGCACATGAGCAGAGGGGAAAATTTCCTGAAAAGAACATCAATAGCTTATATTCTAAGATGAAGAATTGACAAATGGGACCTCATAAAATTATAAAGCTTCTATAAGGTAAAGGACACTGTCAATAGAACAAAAAGGCAACCAACAAATTGGGAAAAGATCTTTACCAATCCTATATCTGACAGAGGGGATAAAATCAAATATATACAAAGAACTCAAAAAGCTAGACTGCAGAGAACCAAATAACCCTATTAAAAATAATATACAGAGCTAAACAAAGAATTCTCAACTGAAGAATACCAAATGACTGCGAAACACCTAAAGAAATCTTCAACATCCTTAGTCATCAGGGAAATGCAAATCAAATCAACCATAAGTTTCCCTCTTACACCAGTCAGAATGGCTAAGATCAAAAACTCAGGTGACAGCAGATACTGGTGAGGTTGTGGAGAAATTGGAACACTCCTTCATTGCTGGTGGGATTGCAAGATCTTACAACCACTCTGGAAATCATTTTTGTAGTTCTTCCAGTAATTTGACATAGTACTACCTGAGGGTCCAGCTATGCCATTCCTGGGCATTTACCCAGAAGATGCTCCAACACGTAATGAGGACACATGCTCCACTATGTTCATAGCAGCCTTATTCATAATAGCCAGAAACTGGAAACAACCCAGATGTCTGTCAACAGAAGAATGGATACAGAAAATGTAGTACATCTACACAATGGAATACTACTCAGCTATTAAAAACAATGAATTTGTGAAATTCTTAGGGAAATGAATAGATGTGGAGAATATCATCCTGAGTGAGGAAACCCAATCACAAAAGAACACACATGGTATGCACTCTCTGATATGTTGATATTAGCCTAGAAGCTCAGAATACCTAAAATACAATCCACAAGCCACAAGAAACTCAAGAAGAAGGAACAAAAGGAGTTGCAGAGACAAACTATGGAATCAAGACTTAAGGAACAACTATTCAGAGACTGGTCTACCCAGGAATACTTCCCACATTCAGTCATCAAATCCAGACACTATTATGGTTGCCAGCAAGTGCTGACTGACAGGGGCCTGGAATAGCTGTCTCCTGAGAGTCTCTGATGGTGCTCAACTAATATGGATGCAGAGGCTCACAACCATACATTGGACTGAGTACAACGTCCCCACTGAAGGAGCTAGAAAAGGACCCAAGAAGCCGAAGGGTTTGCAGCCCCTTAGGATGAACAACAATATGAACTAACTAGTACCCTCAGAGCTCCCAGTGACTAAACTACCAACCAAAGAGTACACATGATGGGACTAATGGCTTCAGTAGCATATGTATAGCAGGGGTTGGCCTAATAGGTCATCAATGGGAGGAGAGGCCCGTATTCCTATGAAGGTTCTATGCCTCAGTGTAGGGGAGTACCAGGACCAGGAACAAGACAGGATGGGTTGTTGAGCAGGCAAAGAGGGAAGGGAACAGGGTTCTTTTTTTTCTTTTCTTTTTTTTTTCTTTTATTTCTGGAGGAGAAACTTGGAAGGGAGATACCATATGACATGTAAATAAAGAAAATATCTAATTAAAAAAATACAAAAGCTATTTTGCATTGCACTCAGTTCTCTGCATCTCAGAAGATAACATATTTAACCCTATGCAATGTAACCTAGTACCCCAACCTAGTATTGTTACACATGTGGGACTTAACAAGGATCTCGAGGAAGGGAGCAACAATGACAAATTTGGATCAGGAGACAAGAAGGAAAGAGACAAGACAAAAAAAATCTGTTCAAATCTGATTTACTCTAGGGAAACAAAGAGCTTATAAAGCTACAAACCACAAAGGTATTTGCCCAGGTACAGGGGCCAAACTGGTATTATTGCTTGGTTACACATTGATGTAAATGGAATGTCCCTCATTGTAAAATGTCTGGAAAGCCCCCATCTAAAAGTATCCTGAGTCAATTATGAGAACAGAAGCAAGATAGTGGAAAAAGGAAAAGAGAGTTAGTTAATAGATGATGGCCTAGGGACAAAATCGAGACTGAGACACCAGGACCTCTTGGGTGTCAACAATCTAGAAGCAAAAAGTATTGGTCTGTAAATATTTTTCTTTCTTTATTTTGTTTTAAATCTTTTTTTTAAGATTTACTTATTATTATACATAAGTACACTGTAGCTGACTTCAGACATACCTGAAGTGGGTGACAGATCTCATTACAGGAGGTTGTGAGCCACCATGTGCTTGCTGGGATTTGATCTCAGGACCTGCGGAAGAGCAGTCAGTGCTTTTACCCGCTGAGCCATCTTGCCAGCCCCAGTAATTATTTTTCAAAGGGAGAATTGGGTTTGATCAAAATTAACAGGATAATTTTGATCAGTGTTATAGAAAAGGAGTTGACAAAAAATGTTAACTCCCATCTTCTTGGATTTGTTTATTCTGTCATAATAGTAATTTTCTTTGGCTTAAGAAAATTTCTGCTTAAAATGTAGACAGCATCACTTGATTTAACATATATTTTATGTATTGATTTTCTGCACAGTATCCTTGCTGATTCAGGAATCATTCTTTCATGCTATTATTTTATGACAACACATAAGCAGTTTAGGAAAACATATGCAATACTGCTAAGCATAACACATATAGTATTCTGTCATCACTATGGGTATTGGATATGTTACCAATAATAGGGTGGTTGGAAACATTTTTGTTATCCATTTGAATTTGATCCAATTACTTTGGAGAACTGCTGATTGTATTTAGATGATTTTCTGTGAATGTGCCTTTGGATATGTATAATAGCAATTAATTTCTGTGACTTTTCGAAAATGAGAATGTAAATCCATACTAAGAAGACTTCAAATAACACAAGGGTTATCACATTGCAAAACATTTTGAACCAGTTTTCATGTGCCTATATGTAAAGCCCTTTACTTTCAAGTGATATTTTTTTACTATATTAAATAAAATAAGTCTTGTCACAAATATACTGGTATTGAATGAGTAGTTAAAGGGAAGAAAGAGAAGAGTCTAAAATTATCTCAAATAGGTGGATACATGAAACTTGGCAATAAGGAGGGGTGAACATTGTAGAGTGCTCAGGATTTATGTATGGTAAGATCACATTATACAACAGTGTTGCAGAAAAATTTGAAGAACCTTGTTTATGTTTCATATATGATGAGTAAACTCTTGCATTATTATTGCTTATATATTGATAAATGAAGTTGATAGCATTATATAGACTAATCAGGCTATATATATAGGAATATATATGGGTCCCTCCATGCATACTCTTTGATTCATGGTTTAGTCCCTGGGAGCTCTGGAAGGGGTCTGGTTCATTGATTGTTGTTTTTCCTACAGGTTTGCAAAACCCCTTCAGCTCCTTCAGTCCTTTCTCTAACTCCTACATTGGAATCCCCATGCTAAGTCCAATGGATAACTACAAGCATTCAAATCTGTATTTGTCAGGTTCTGACAGAGCCTCTAAGGAGCCAGCTATGTCAGGCTACTATCAGCAAACACTTCTTGGCATCTGCAATAGTGTATGGGTTCAGTGTCATTATATGGGAAGGATCCCCAGTAGGGCAGTCTTAGGAAGGTGTTTCCTTCAGACTCTGCTCCACACTTTGTTCCCATATTTCCTCCCCTGGCTATTTTATTCCCCCTTCTAAGAAGGAATGAAGCATCCACACTTTGGTTTTCCTTTTTCTTGAGATTCATATGGTCTTTGACTTATATCTTGGGTATTCTGAGATTTTGGGCTAATATCCAGTTATCAGTGACTGCATACCATGTGTGTTCTTTGTTATTAAATTACCTCACTCAGGATGATGTTGTATAGTTGCATCCATTTTCCTAAGAATTTAATGAAGTCATTGTTTTTAATACCTGAGTAGTACTGCATTATGTAAGTGTACCATATTGTTTGTATCCATTCCTCTGTTGATGGACATCTGGGTTCTTTCAAGCTTCTGGCTATTATAAACAAGGTTGTTATGAACATAGTGTTGCATGTGTCCTTGTTATATATTGGAGCATTTTTGGATATATGCCCTAGAGTAGTGTACTGGCTGGTTTTGTGTGTCAACTTGAGAAAGGCTGCAGTTATCACAGAAAAGGGAGCTTCAGTTGGGGAAGTGCCTCCATGAGATCCAGCTGTGGGGCATTTTCTCAATTAGTGATCAAGGGGGTACGGCCCCTTGTGGGTGGTGCCATCCCTGGGCTGGAAGTCTTGGGTTCTATAAGAGAGCAGGCTGAGCAAGCCAGGGGAAGCAAGCTAGTAAGGAACATCCCTCCATGGCCTCTGCATCATCTCCTGCTTCCTGACCTGCTTGAGTTCCAGTCCTGACTTCCTTTGGTGATAAACAGCAATGTGGAAGTGTAAGCTGAACAAACCTTTTCTTCCCCAACTTGCTTCTTGGTCATGATGTTTGTGCAGGAATAGAAACTCTGACTAAGAAAAATTGGTACCAGGAGTGTGGTATTCCTGTGACAACCTGACCATGTTTTGGGGAGGATTGTAAAAGGACTTTGAAACTTTGAGCTAGAAGAGCCATTGGTTATTAAGAGCTCTATGGGATATTGTATAGGAGTTTGGAAGATAATGTTGAGAACAGTGCAGAAGATAGAGTCCTGGCTTGTGAAATTTCAGAAGGAAGATTAAAGACTCTATAAGGGCCATTGGTATTTTAATTGTGATGATTCTGTAATTCTGGTTAGCTAGGGCTGAAGTATCAGCTGTGATTAACAAGATAC
>JADRCD010235417.1:0-11304 GCA_019843815.1 Montemys delectorum
CACCACCACCACCATCACCACCACCATCACCACCACCACCACCACCAAACCAGACCCATGGCCACAGAAGATGATGCTGGCTGCCCTGCTGCTCCTCTCTCCTGTATTCCTCCTTTAGGGAAGGTGCTTTGCCCTGGGACCAATCAAGGTTGGTTATTTGGGCCCCTGATTTCAGTCTCTTGCCTGTGCCCTGTGCCTGCACCTCATCGTCACAGGCCAGGTCCCCACATTATATCAGAAAAGGATGCTGAGCCCTACCAGAGATCCTCGGAGACCTGCAGGATGCTTGCCCTGGGTTTAGGTCCTGTGTCGCCCTGGACAAGCCATTTCACCGGGCTGAGCCTCTGTGCCCAGGTAGAAGCGGAATGACTGTAGCGTAGCGTGTCCCTCCTGGGTGAGGGCAACTGGAGAGTCCTGCACACAGGAGAGGCCCAGGCACGGGGCAAGGGTACATCTCAGACTGTGGGAGTCTGACTTCCTCAGAGGACGAGGGTCGGAGGGTGTCTGCAGCTCACGGGCAGGTAACGGCCAGGCCTACTTCATCCCCACTGTGGTTTCTTTTGGACCTGGGCAGATTTTTCTTGGTAGCAGAACCAAGCTTGAGGATCAGATGGACGCCAGGGCCGTATCATCATGGAAGCTGGTGAGCCATCCCGGGTTGTCTGTCTCTGAGCCTGTTTGGCTGTGATCTGTGAAGCCACAACGGCCTGGCCTGTCGGTGGCCTAGTCCTACTGATTCCTGTCAGCAGACGAACAGATCCACCTGAGCAAAGGACTCACCTTAGGAGCAAACCCTTTTGCCCAGAGGACAGAGGCCCTCCTGAGGACCAGGGAGCAGACCCAGCTCCCTCGGCTTGGCTTGGCCTCATCGTGGGAAGGCTCTTCCTCCACAGAGATCCTGGAATCCGAGGAATGTACTGGCGGCAGCAGGCCCAGGACATCAAGCCTTGGACATGAAGGACGGCTGGGGCTTTTTTTCCCCCCAGCAACACGGGCTGCTTGACTCATACCAGACGTCACCTTCTAGCTCAGGGGTCAGGTCTCAAGCGCCTCAAAACTTTCCCAGGTTCTTGGTCCCCTGGGCGTCTCTCACAGTCCAGGATCTGATTTCACCCTCCAACCCTTAACCCCGCACCAGCTCCCTGGGGGAGCGTGGCTGGGGCCAGTTCTGTGCTGGGCACCAAAGTGTTGTGAAAACTGCCCGAGACTCTTAGTAAGATGTAGAGCCTAGCCTGGGCTCAGGTGCTGTGCCATCCTGGACAAGCCACTTCATTTGGCTGAGACTCTGAGTTCCACGTATAAAACGGTGTGACAGAGACGTCAGTCTCTTCATGCGTGGCTGTGACTCGGAGGGCGAGGGGAGGGGTGAAGCTCCTGGTGTGATGGATAAGGAATTCTCTTCATGCTGTAGACTGTACTTTCCAGAGAATGACTGCAGCAGTTTTTCCTCCTTCTCACAGGACTTTGACATTTTCTTTGATTTTAAAATTACATTCATTTATTTATTTGTGTATGTGTGTGCATGTGTGTTCTGGTTGTTAGGGGTGTGTGGTGCTCATTGGATTTAACCAATGAGCCCTTTCTCTCTCTGCCTCGGTGTGTGTGTGCGAATCTGTCTGCTTTTCTGTCTGTCTCTGCCTCTCTCCCTCCCTCTTTTCCTTTCTCTTTCTGTCTCTGTATATGTGTGTCTGTCTGTCTACCTGTCTGTCTCTGTCTCTCTGTCTGTCTCTGTCTTTATGTGTGTCTGTCTCTTTTTGTCTCTCTGTGTCTGTCTGACTCTGTCTCTGTTTCTCTCCCTTCAATCCTCCCTCCCTTTCTCTCTCTGTCTATCTGTGTGTCTGACTCTGTCTCTGTCTCCTTGTCTGTCTCTATTTGTCTGTCTGTCTCTCCCTGTCTCTCTCTGTGTCTGTCCTGTCTCTTTGTCTCTGTCTCCTCTCTCTGTCTGTCTGTCTGTCTGTCTGCCTGTCTGTCTGTCTGTCTCTCCCTGTGTCTGTCCTGTCTCTCTGTGTCTCTGTCTCTGTCTGTCTGTCTCTCTGTGTGAGTGTATATGTGTGTGTGTTTGAGGAAGGGTCTCAACTCTAATAGCCCAGGCTGGTCTGGAACACACAACCCTCCTGCCTAGGATTCCTGGGATTACAGGTGTGTCCCATCACACCTGGCTAGATGTGTGACCAGCAGAGGTGACACTCTGTGGCTTCGCAGTTGAGGTCATAAAAACTTGAGCATTGGCTGAGAGCATGGCAGCCATGCTTCGGGGAGTTGTGGGGAGCTGAAGCAGCTGCTAAGAGGCTACGCGAAGAGGGATGGGAGAGCTCAGTGAGGTAGAGCTCCCGGCTGGTGGCCAGCCCCGGACTCAGCAATCACAGGAGCCATGAGTTCTTGGCTCCAGGATGCTCGGCCACCAAGGCCGATGCTTTGCTTCGTTGGATCGAGTGAACTGACCCCACCGAGTCCTGCCCAAGCTGCAGGTCTGGGAACAACACAAAGTGTAGCTGCTTCGAGCTCCTAGGCCTTATGTTGGCAGCCGGCACCGTGGCGTGGAGGGGGTTCCTTTCACCGCCGCGTTTGAGTCTTGCCTCAGCCCGGTGCCGCCTTCCCTGTGGTGGGAGTCGTCCTTCCCCATCTCTCCCCCTGACTACTACAGGGTTGTGCCATTTCACGTCCTGATTCTGGTTTTCCTCACATCTTAGCCAGTGTCCCTCTGCTTGGATGGCTGGCTGGGTGGCCCCTTACTGGCCGGAATCCTAGCACATAAAGGATTCGGTTGATGAGAGCTCCACCTGACTTTTCATCCTTCACAAGGAGAGTTCTACTGAAGAGCTTTCTCTTTGTCCCCTGAGGAGCCTGTGTCCAACATCCCATTGATTGGCCCAGCCAGTGCATTCTCTGCTTTGCTTTCTAGAGACGAAGGCTCCGCCTCCCCTGTATTCAGAGGTCGTTGTACAGAGGTCTCTCAAATACTGGAGTGTGAAGAAAAGAGCCCCCCTCCCCGCCCCCAGCACTGGATGGTCTTATGTCAACTTGGCATGAGCTAAAGCCATCTGAGAGGAGGGCGCCTCCACTGAGAATCAGGCTGAAGGCAAGCCTGTACGGCAGTTTCTTAATTAGTGATGGATGGGGAAGGCCCCGCCCATTGTGGGTGGGGCCAGCTCTTTATGGGTAGGACCAGTCCATTGTGGGTGGAGCCATCCCTAGGCTGGTGGTCTTGGGTTCTACAAGAAAGCAGGCTGAGCAAGCCATGAGGAGCAAGCCAGTAAGCAGCACCCCTCCATGGCCTCTGCATCAGCTCCTGCCTCCAGGTCCCTTCCCTGCTCGAGTTCCTGTCCCGACTTCCTTCAGTGATGGACTGTGCTGTGGAAGGAGGGTCAGTCATGCTGGTTTGACATGTGAACTGGGGATGGACTGAGACCTCTCAGAGAAAGCTGCCTGTGACTGTTGAGGGGCCTCAGCCGTGAGATCCTGTAGCTTGGCTTTGGAGTGAACTAGTGTTGGGTGGGCATGAAGGCTGGCCGGGTAAAGGTGTTTGCTACCAAGCCTGGGGGCCTGGGTTCCCCGGCATCAGGGAGCTAACTCTGACATCCACATGTGCTCTGTGGCGTGGGGGGTCTCTCTCCACACAACACACAAATGAGTGAAAATTTAAGCCTTTCCTCGTAAACAGAGTAGGAGAACCTTTAGGTCTTGCAAGAAGCCTTCAGGCCTCTGGGGATATAGTCTAGGATACTGGCTCTTCCCTGCTCCACTGAGCGTCTGTCCTGAGGCACCTCCTCACCACAGTCCCAAAGCAGAAAGGACAGTTATGGCTTACTGGGTCCCTCCAGACTGTGCCAGATAAACCTTCCTCCCCTTTAAGCTGACTAGCTCAGGCATTGTGTTACAGCAATGGAAAGTTGGTGAATACAGGCCTTCTAGGGTGGAGGACATGGGGGGGGCCAGGCCAACCCCCGCCATGGAATGGGTCTGGTAAGACAGAGGGGCCCTGATAAGGCCAGAGCAGAAGAGATTTTGGATGTGAGGGGTAAGGGCCCTAACATCCTAAATCATAAACCGAGCCCACTTAGTCTTGATGAAGGTTGTTTGACTCTAAGTGTGTGGAGAGGCCACAGAACATTTGCAGCCAACACAGCCCATGAGTGCATCAGGCCTTGGACTACAAGATGGGAGTGGGGCAGGGAACCAAGGAGAAGCCTGCCTGGGACTCGGTGGAGACAACAACCCGACAGACACCCCTACAGGCATCACTGGGCCAAGGCTCCACCTCCTTCACAGCGGCCCTGTCGTTCTGAATATGGTTGTGGGTTATCTTTGTTTCTTCTTCAGACTGGTCCAGCCTTCGGCCTGCAGGCCATACACCCCCAGGACAGCTATGAAGGCAGCCAAACGCCAAGTCTAAAACTTACATAAAATGTGAGATACTCTTAGGCTATTCTAGTAACTCATTTATACACTCCTCAGGTGTGAATTTTGTGGAGGACAACGTCAGTGTCACAGAGTTGGACTTGCCTGCCTCTCCCTCATCTTCCTTTCTCCTCCATGTCTTTTTTTAATTTCTTAATTTTATTTTTTAATGTGCATTAATATTTTGCCTGCATGTATATCTGTGTGAGAGTGTCAGTTCTTGGAATTATAGACAGTTCCAAACTACCGTGTGGGTGCTGAGAACCGAACCTGGGACCTTGGGAAGAGCAGTCAGTGCTCTTAACCGCTGAGCCATCTGTCCAGCTCCCCCATCTCTTTGGAGACAGGGTTTTACTACGCAGTCCAGGCTGACCTTGACCTAATGATGTCCTCCGCCAGTCTCCTGAGTGTGGAGGTCAGGGGCCTGTGCCGTCACGCCTGTCAGCTTTGTCTCTCTGCATGCTCGCTGTCGGGCAACATCCTCTCCTGAGGTCGTGACGGCCTCATCACGGACTGTGAACACGGGACTTACGTTCTCTCTCAGATGCTTTGGCTGTGTGAGCCTGGCAAGCTGCTTCCCCACAGCCTCGGTTTCCCCATGTTCACGGCTCCAGAAGGCTGGGGCTGGTGAAGGATGCCTGCCCGTGCTGTGAGGGACTGTTTGAATTGAGAAAGGTTCTTCAGACAACATGTGCATGCATCTGTGTTTTCGGCAGGCCTGAAGGGCAGGGGTAGACCCTCACTGCCATCCCAGTGGGCCTGGGACACTACAGGCGCACCGCCAGCACCCATTAAAAATGGCCTTTGGTAAGGCAAACTTCAAGGTCACCTTGAACGTAATGTCGACTCTACTTATGTTTTTTTCCTGCTCCAAAAGACCCAGGAAAAGCCTGGAGCTGTCCTGTGCTCATGTGTCTTGGCTTTCCCCCCACTAGTCAGATCTGGGTGTCTCAATGTAATAGCGCCTGACTTTTTACATGGAGCTGTGAACAAAGATCTACTCACCCTAGGTAAGGAGGGCATCAATGACAGGCCAAAGAGCCTACTGTGTGCAAGCCCAGCTTAGGGGACCAGTGAGTGCATCGGGGTCACTTATAGGTGTGTGGATGACTCACTGGCATTGTATCGCTGAAGAGCTAGCATAGCACGGCACCTGCACCGTAGTGGGTAGCTCTCCCACCCTCTGCTCAAGCAATTGTTTCTGATTCTCTGGGTCTGGGGAGGGGCTTTGGGGAAGCTGGTAGACCCAGAGCTTCCTGGAGCTCCTGGGTTTGTTTAGTTTTAGAGTCCCAATGAGTCTCATTCCGAGCCTCCCTCCGGTAGGGAACTTCTGAATAAGCCCAAAGGCCAAAGAAATCCCCTTGCCCCTGGGTCCATCCCTGTGAGGTATTTGGTCATAGCAATGAAAAAAGTCACAAATATGAGGGCTCGTTAACTCCCCTCCAAAAACCAGAAAAAAAAAAAAAAATGCCCTGTGACTCAAGACCCACAGAGTGGAGAGCGAGCAAGGCTCCACCTCCTTAGAGAAAGAACACTTGGGACTTAGGTGTTCTGTGCCACTGTTCTCTGGGGGAGAGAGAAAGAGAGAGAGAGAGAGAGAGAGAGAGAGAGAGAGAGAGAGAGAGAGATGCAGCTCTGTGTCCCTCCCTGGCTGCCGTGCTGGAAGCCCATGCCCAGCAGATGTACACTGAAGGAATAAATACAGTTTTAGGCAGGGATATGGGACACAGGATTTATTCCTTACAGCTCCAGGTCCTCATGGAGAGTTCTCACACAGGACATCAGATCTCACCACATTTCCGTGCTCCCCGGAAACATCTCCCCCCCCCCCCCCCCCCCCCCCCCCCCCCCAGGCATTAGCTGCTCATTAATACACAGTGCTGCAAGAGTCATCTGTAATCAGATGCTAACGGAGTTTGCTGTGGGAGTGGGCGGGCCAGGTCACGGACGAAAGCCGAGCCAGCTGATGGTTATGATCGATCGATAACCTATTTATTTCCCAGAGTTTCTATTAACCTCTGCGAGCCGATCGTGGTTTCAATTTGGAAGGCTGGGGCCCACTTTGCTGACTGGACGAGTCTGATTGAAAGCCGGCCCCCAACGTGACCCCAAGGGCAAAATCCAATTAAAATGATTTTCACTTGTAGATTAATATTTTTAGCATGTTATACATCCTGGGATTTATCATCCCTGGCAGTAAGTAATGTCTTGTGACAGGAGCAGGTGGATTGGCACTGACATCAATAGCGGTACTGATTTGTTTGCTCGCCAGGACCTGGGACAGCTTAGGAGTGGTGGCAGCCTTGGTGGTTTCTGGAAGTGCCCTCTCTGGTCTGCCTCTCTGCTATCCCTTTTCTGGGAGGTGGCTGGCTTTGGCTGTGCCTGAGTAAACCATTTGTGGGACTCTGAGCTCCTGAAGGGCCCGTGTGATGTCACGTGTACTCTGTAATCGGCTTAGGGGTTATGGCGCCCTTCCCTGGAGATGCACCCCACCACGAGGGCAGGGGTTACCATATTGTTGCAGTATGGCCCGGACACTGGGCTGTTGATTGGAACAGAGGCAGAGGCCACTCCAAGCTGGGCCAATGAAAGCTTTGTGGGTCTGCTGGTTGGATGAAGAAAGACTCACTCACACTAGGCCAATCAGTGGCTTACCGGGGAGGTTGTAACGAAACTGAAGCAGGAAGGAGTGGATCCCACTAGGCCAGCTCAGGGGCCTAGGTGAGCCTCCCAGCTCTTTTTAAAAATAAATAAATAAATTTATTATATATACAATTTATATAATACATAATATATAATACATACTACATAATATATATGAGTACACTGTAGCTGTCTTCAGAAGAGGGCATCAGATCTCATTACGGATGGCTGTGAGCCACCATGTGGTTTCTGGGAATTGAACTTAGGACCTCTGGAAGAGCAGTCAGTGCTCTTACCTGCTGAGCTGTCTCTCCAGCTCCCCGCCTCCACCCATCTCTCAACCATCCCATGCCAGTGATCCTGGGAGGGGATGGTGAGGCCACAGAGGAGGGAACATGGGTTTTCTGGTACATTCCATTCCCTAGGTCAGGTTCTTCCTTCAGAGCTGGGTGAGTCCAGGCTCCCTGGAGCTTTGCCTCCTTCTCCCTGTTTTATGACAGGTCTATGTACCTCCACATGTCAGTGAACCTGACTGAGCCTGTTCCTTTCATCCCAAAGTAGCCCAAGGGGTGTCCAGGGCAGGCTGGGTGCAGGAGACTTGAGTTAAATTCAGCATCCACAAGCCATCCATATTGGCACCTACACACGGAAACAGGGCTGACAGGCCGCTGGCCAGAGCCCCAGCAGCCTACCTCTTCCTCCAGAGGTCCTCAAGCTTTCGAAATGAGCACTATCACCACCTGAGCCCATTTTAACCACTTTAAAGTGGAAAGGTCAGGTGCATGCCTTTAATCCCAGCATTCTGGAAGTAGAGGCAGGGAGATCTCTGTGAGTTTGGGGCCAGCCTGGTCTATGTAGTTCTAGGACAGCCAGAGCTACATAGGAAGAATCTGTCTAAAAAAGGAGCCGGGGTGGGGGGCTAGGGGTGAGGATGGGGGTGGGTGAATAGGTCAAGGGTCAAACAATACATGAGACTCACCTCTCTCAGCACAGGTGTTGGCCCCGGGCTCGCAGCCTGTCCCCTCCCTCCTGTCCCTTCCATTGGTGGTATTTGATGAACAGTCCTGCTGAGCTGATTTTCCTGAGTGAGTGGGGCGAACAACTGCAAATCTAAATGGGCGGGTGTAATTCTGGCCTCCCAGAACCTGTGTCTCCCAGGCTGGGGAAAGTGGCCAGATTTAGCTGCGAGCTGTGTGCCTGCCGATCAGGGGCCCTGTCTCCCTGTTTTATAGGTGTGCGATCCAAGGCCAGCCAGAGCTGATCCCCAAAGCCCAAGCCTCCCCCAGCAACTTGTGTGGTGTCTGCCCACGGAAACAAATGTTATCTTTTTCTCTTTGTCTCTTCTTTCTTAATTATAAAACAGCATGTGCTTGTTGGTGAAGAGGGGACGTTTATTTGAAGCGTGTGGAGCAGAAAGTGATGGGTTTTCTCGCTGGGCTCAAACCCAACAGCCCAGGGCACCATGTAGACGGTGACCAGAGGACCATGGGCTGTTTCTGTGACCCATAAATGTCACTATGATGTGATGAACAATAGCAACAGCCCTAACAGTCACGTTCCCCTAGACTAGTGTGCTGGGGACAGGCTCTGTGCTGGAGGCTGCTAGGAGAATTTGGTGGGTGATCTGCAGCTGGTGGAATGGCTGTGAGGTCTGGCATGTCCCAGGTCAGCTGATAAGCTAATAAACTGTGAGTCTGGATGCTTGTCCAACCAGGGACCCAGCTTGCACACACGAGACCCAGGGCTCTACCTCCAGCACCATACTCTTTAGTTTCTTTTCTCATCGATTCCATAAAATACTCCGACAGAAGCAACTTCATGGAGAAGGGCTTATTTTAGGGCATTGTAATGGCAGGTCAGTGGGTCACATGACATCTACTAGCAGGAGGCAGAGGCTGCTCAGCTCCCTTCCTCATCCAGGTCATAATCCCAGGCAGGGAATGGCACATTCCCTCAGTGCCTCAATTGCCACAGTCAAGTCAATCCCCCACAGGTGTGTCCATAGGCCCACCTTCTTGGTTATTCCAGGTCGTGTCAAATTGAAACACTAACATCCCATGAAACAAAAGCACAGAATCCCCAAACCCCAAGGGCCCAGAGAGGACTCCCACACTAGCATGGTGTTTTGGGTTCTGGAACTTTCTTTCAGCTGGTAATGTCCTGAGGATATGTGTTTGGCAAGTACTAAGAAATGCGATTTACTCTTTCAGTATTTTAATTCTTGGGAGCACGTTCCAGAACGTTGGCGGCTGAAACCTGTGCAGCCATGCATGCCCTAGGGAAAACACTTCAGCTCTTTCTGTATTTTTTTGCTTCAAAAATCTTGCTACAGTGGCCCTTGATCTCAGACACCCTTTACACATTAAAGAATTGCAGTGTGCACACAGTGTCCATTTGAGTGGACAGTCCCTTATGTCTGTCTCCTGGTCCCCTGGACAAGAGCCACCGGCAGCAGCAGACTTGGGAACTTTCCAGGGTAGATGCGTTCAGGGATGTGTATGCATGGAGGTGTTCAAGTGTGTGCGTATGTGACGTATATGCATATTACTGAAAAACACCTGATAAAATCTGATTAAGGGAGAAAGGGTTTGAAGGACGCCGTCTGTCACTGTGGGGACCTTGGCAGTAGGAGCCTGAGGAAGCTGTCAGGCCATGCCCACAATCAGGAAGCAGAGGGATGACTTCTGGGGCTCAGCTGGCTTTCTCACTTTTAGGCAGTCAGGGACCCCAGGTATGGAATGGTGCTCCCCAAGCCCAGCTATGGTCTCTTTGTCCACTTCAAACCTTCGAGCTGAAAAATTTAACCATTACACATTATAGACATTAAAAAAAATTCTGGGATAAAACCCAGGGTCTCACACACGCCAGGTGAGCATTGCATGGCTGAGATGTATCCCTCACTAAGACTTATTTATTTTATGTATTTGAGTACACTGTAGCTGTCTTCAGACACACCAGAAGAGGGCATCAGATCCCATTACAGATGGTTGTGAGCCACCATGTGGTTGCTGGAAATTGAACTCAGGACCTCAGGAAGTGCTCTGAAGCACTGAGCCATCTCTCCAGCCCTCATCAACACTTTTTAAAACTACAAATGCAAAAGCTGGGCACAGTCACCACTTTAATTCCAGCACTGAGGAAGCTGAGGGCAGTAGACTTTGGTAGGTCAGGCCAGCCAGAGCTACACAGTGTGCTCCTGTCTCAAACATAAAGAAACATGTAAACGGTGCTATGCATACACGTCGTTTTTTTTTTCTGCAATAATATAACTGGGACGTTGGAGCAAAATAGAGGATAAGGATTGCCTGAGTCAGTATTTATGTAATTTTTGAGAGTGATTTATTCATTATTCATACACACAGTTAAATACGTTTAATATATTTGCATATGATATGTTTGAGTATATTTGAAGAGTTATAGAGAAAAATCTCTCATGTCTGTGGGGATGCCAAGTAAATATGATTGTCTGTGACTATTAGTGTTAATCTATTCCACACGTAGGAGATACCCATAGTATATCATATTTATATCCTTACATTATATTCTTTTAAAAGGCATATTGTATTATTTTTAAGTGTGTGGGTGTATTTGTGTGAGTGTGTGTGTGTGTGTCTCTGTGTGTAGACAGATGCACTGGAGTTACAGGTGTTTGTGAGCATGCCTGAGTTTGCCTGACTTGGGTGTTGAGACTGAAACTCCCCCCAGAGCTGCCCACAGCCTCTCTCCTTCTCCTTTTCCCTCTCCCTCCTTCTGCCGCCCCCCTCTGATGATACCCATGTTAGATTCTACTTCTGAGCAGATGTGGTCCTGGCTGGGTGCTCTGTGGGGGTCAGCGAGTCGCAAGCAAAGAGGCAGCGCTTAGTTTGTGCAAACCCAAACCAAAACCACAGTGGTGCCAGACTTTTGTTCGCGAGTTCAAGGTCACAGCTGTTTGACAGACACGGTTGGGTTGGCTCCTCAGCACTGGATGGCAAGTTGGATTCAGGCTCCTTCCCAGAGCTCCTGACCAGCCTTCTCTGGACAGTTCACTTCTTTCTGAAGAACCATCAAGCTGGGGCCCCACAGAAATGCAATCCTGCAGGTAACCAGATGGAGCACTCCACCAGCCCAGTGATTGGCTCCTTTATTCTTTAGGGGATTGGTTCTCACGAAGCCACCTTGAGTACATGACTCATTCCTTATTCCACACTACCCCTCCCGGGAGATCAGATTTAGTATCATTTGTTAAATTAAACCTAACTGCACAGGGAGCCATCAAAGGGT
>JADRCD010235418.1:0-26877 GCA_019843815.1 Montemys delectorum
GAAGAAGAAGTATAGGTAAATTGTTTTTCAGCAAATTGGGTAATTTTAATCTTCAAAATCCTTCAAAAAGGATGAAAGGTTGCAAATAAAACCCATAGAGTTGGAGAAAATCTCTCTCAATAATGTACCAGCTATGTAGTAAAGATTTCCTAGAACTCAAATCAACCAAATGGAAAATAAATATCTTTGGCCTGTGTCCAAAGATAATGTAAATGACTGTTAGACACTTGGATAAATGCTTAAAATCCTTTTAGAAATTCATTAAGAAAAATTTATTAATAAAATGAATTTCTTAAAAATGCTTAAAATTCATTAAGGATATATAAATCAAAACTGAGGTGAAAACAATTTCTTACCAAGCAAAATTACCAAAAAAAGTAAGGAAATATGTGAGCTAAGATGACCAAGAATAAGAATGCATATTGCTAGTATTATAAAGTTGTACAGACACTTTGAACACATTTTAGGTCTTCAGAATATTAAATATAGTTTTGTCATATAATACCATTTGTTCTACTTTTTTGTCCATACTAGAGAAAAATGACAATGCACATCCATCTAACAGTAGTTCCTGAATGCAATATTATGCATTGAATTCAAGTGAAAATTTATAAATATCAACGAAAGCTAACCAATGAGCTAAAAGTGATGAAAAATTAATTAGCCCATATTACAGATTCTTCCAAATAACTGCACTGATTCAGGCTTTTAGAATTACCCAGTTTAGAACCCCACAAAAGTATTATGTCTAACAATTCAACTAGAGATTCAGGAAAGGCTAAAATCACATAGATTAATGAAGCTTTTGAATCAGATTCAAGAATTAATGCTTGGTTGAGTTACAGAATCAGATAGAGAGAGAAGCAGAACCCAAACCCAAATTTAGTAGCTCCTACCCAGTGTCTATATTGTTTTCATCAGAAAGGAAAATTCACCGTACTCAGAATATGACTTTAATACAGACACACTCAACTTGCATCCAAACTGGATAAAAGAGAAAACATAAACATCTAAGATTATAGTGAAAGGACTAAGTAGTAGTCGACAATGGAGGACACCTTGTTAATTCTGTTCCAGCTGCTAATCTATCATTCAAACATGATTTCCCCTCATTCTTCAAGGACCATCCTTTACTTGGGTCTCAGTATGTAGTCCAAAGTTTTTAAAATTTTACTTTAGTCATAATATAGAAATTAAGGAAACCAATAAACTTAGGGGACAGAATGCTGAAAGAGAGCACCATTCATCCTGCCAGATGCTCAAGGAAATCAGTGGAATAATCAAGAAACAAATTGATCATGCTGGGAACTGTCTTTGATGTGTTTTTAAAATCAATTTACACACTTTGTATTGATAATTGTAGCACCAATGCCCATGGAGATTGGCATACATAATTCTTAACAAAATGCCTGCAAAACAAATTCAAGAACATATTAAAAGCAGCATCCATCACGATCATATAATACCATACAGCCTTATCCCAGAGACGGAGGTATGGCACAACAAAAACAGTTATATTTGCAATTGAGGATAAGTTTAAATAATTCAGTTAAGGTCAATTACAATCTTCTTCAAAAACCATGATTGGAAAATAAGTTAAGTGTGACATTACAAAAGGAAAAAGATTATTGATTATGAACACATATAGATTCTATTCCAAAGGCATAGAAAGTATTTTAAATGAAATAATAAAAAAATTCTCAAGGCCAAAATGAAACAATCAAAGAAATCATCATAACAGTAACAGCAAGGACATCTCCCATGGAATGTCAGTGGTCAAGAGCAGTCACTGCTTTTGTAGAGGGTTGAAATGTGGTCCTCAGTTCCAGGCTGGTTGACTCATAACTGCTTATAACTCTAGATCCTGTAGTATACATTGTCTGCAGCCTCAACTTACACACACACACACACACACACACACACACACACATTCAAACACACACGACTCACACATGTGGGTGTCTTTCTTTGTGTGTAAAACAATAAATCTTCAAATACAATTGTACTTGGCACTTTATCACATTCCTGACACAATGTCTATTCTAGCAAATGAGAACAGACACTGAAGAGGTTGTAAGGAAAGAGCCGTTCTTGTCCACTATTGTGGGAGTGTAAATTGGTGTGCCCACTATGAAAATCTGTGTAGATATTTCTCAAAAGTGTAGAAATAGGAGCATATGGTCCACTTATATCACTTCAGAGCATATAACCAAAGTATCTATATGCTACTGAAATTATATTTGCTCATCCATGTTGATTTCTGCTCTATTAACAATTTCTAGGAAATGGAAACATCTTAGATGCCCATTAACAACTGAACAGATAATGGAAATGTGAGAATATGTATATACATGTATATATGTATAATATACATATAATATAATGTATATAATATATACATGTATGTCTATATTAGAATTTTATTGTGCTGTAAATACGAAATTCTGAAATTTTCTGGAAAGTAGATAAAGCTCATTAAATAAAAAGAACTATAGTGAGCAAAGTAATCTAGTCACATGGTGATAAGGCCTGATTGATAAAGACATATGTACACTGGTAGCCAGATACAGAGAAATCAATCTGAAAGTGAGCTAAAAGCTCTTGGCGAGTATATATAGTCCCCAGAGGTGATAGGAAATATTCTTGGAAGAAAAGGCTTTAGGGATCTTACCCAGGAGTGAGTGCTAGAAACTACAATGCCAACTTGCCAGTTACTGTGTGCTTATTACACTAGTGGCATGACTAGGGTCACCAATAGGTCTCATTGTATTTGACATCTTCATAGGAGGAAATATCTACCTAGTACTGTGAACACTACCAAATGTTCTAGGCTAGGAAGGTCATAGGAAAGTCACTGTTGCTTAGCTAAACTGACATGGCACCAAAGTGAAATATAACTACATTTCTGTTTATAACCACAGGCAACAAACGCTGCTCTCATCCTCTGAGCAGCTTCTCTTTTCAGGGGAAAACAGTGAATGTGGGTGGCTGTTTAAGGTTCTGACAACATGTGTCAGTTGAATGTTTGGTCCTCAAGACATGCTTTCCTATTCCCTCAATACTCAGGGTACACCTCAAAGAAGGTGTTAAAAAAACGAAGAAATAAAAGGTTGAAACAGACTATGAAGTGTTTCTTCAGTACATGACAGAGACACTGCAAATAGGATCTCACAACAGATCCAAAGAGTCTGTGCAAGACCAGGACTGTCACCAACAAATCAGGTATTAGAGCACAGGGCTCAAGAGGCCCTCTGCTCTCAAGATGATATACCAGCTATGGATTGATTCTGGGGAAGGGGTAGCCTTTGTCTTCAGTTGCATATCCAATGATGAGCCAACCAGGCTTTGATGAATATTTCAAACCCATGGTCACATAGATGATTGGTTAAAGTCAGAGGGTCAGGAAACCAAACAAAAAGAAAACAGATGAAAGTAGGCAAGTGGCTAGTATGGAGGAAGGAGAAAATAACTGTAGAAGGAGGAAGAGAGTGTGTGGTGAGAATGAACAATGCATTCTCTGTATGTATCAAATTGTGAAACAACAAATTTAGTCAAAAATGAAACATAGACAATGCCATCTGTTTTCTTCTTGAGTTATATCGGAATTTTATAAATCTTGTCATTAAATATGCCATAGCAACATTCATAACATGACAAGATTATTCTAAATTTTTGGATCAGAGAAGAAATTACCACAAGCAACTTTTGTACTTTAGGTTTTTGTGACAATTATTTTAGTTGACTTTGGCAATAGCCCCAACTGACAGAACTGACTAGGGTTTGACATTGCATGTTGTATTTTCTTTCTAAGAATTTTTGATTTTTAATGCACAGGATAGCATTCCTTTGGTTGGTTGTATTTTTTGATATATCATGGTGTTTTTCAGTGTGTTGCCTTCTTAAGTAAATAAGACTTTTGTCTCCTAGTCTCAGTATGGTTGCTTCACGGTCAAAATTTAGTGGTGTATGACTCTGATACAACAAGCAATCATTTATTTAATTTCTGGGAACAGATGCTGATCTTGGTCTCTGACTTTAAACAAATGGTCTTGGATCCAATGCCATTGCAAGCAGGTAAATTAAAAAAACAACATTTGTAAAGGAGACATGTATTTGGAATGCTATAACTACTCTCTATTGAGGTTTCCTACTATCTTCTCAAATGGGAGAATCGTTTATTCATTCTAATACCCATCATACCCATTGTTCCTTGTCTATACTATTGAGACTAGTGTAATCTCACTTTACCTTACTTGCTTCTCACTCATCTTCATGAATGTTGTGGTTAGTACATTATAGTCAGAACATTGATATGATGAAAGATTTCCTTGGATTTTTAAGGCACAAAATTCTACTTTGTAACAGAGTTGAGAACATACCATACTGGCTTGTTTATATATAATATATATGAACAAACATATCATGTGTATGATTCATAGATGTCACATTAATAAGTTACCTCTGTTCATTGCAGAAAATTCTAAAAAAGGGTAAAAATATATTTCTAATTGACTGTGTTTTCTCTCATTTATTATTAACCAGTTTTCTTATTTATTTATTTCCTGCTAGCCTAATATCTGAAATGGAATTTATATATTTATTCTTCATAGTAATCTCTACTGGAATCTGCCACAGAGTGAGATAATATAAAGGCCATCTTCTAGCACAGCAGCCAATTAACAGGATGGTAAGTCTAAGGGTAGCATAAGTTTGAGCTTTATGAATTTGAAGTGGCATGTTCAGTTTAGACAGATTAATTAAAACAACCAGGTACATGTTGTTATCATATTCAATTCACATCTTCCAGTATTAAGGTTGCATTAGGTTTATAAAATGAGGAATTAATTCAGAGAGGTGCTAATTAAATGTAAATAAAGGCCATTATGAACTTCTCAATGGAACTCAATTGGCATTATTATATTAAATAAAGATGATGTCAATCAGATGCCCAGGTGCATGACTTCTCTAAATTTTCACCTTTAAGCATCCAGAGAAGAATTAACTAGATAAATTTAATTACAGACTCATCAAAGGTTCTCCTGACCATTCTCTCAACTAGTTTGGAATACGTAGCAATACAATCGTTCATTTATACAAAACAAAGGATTGTTTTATCAACAGAGTGACTTTGGTCTGGATCTGGATAACCCTGGCAGTCCTGGAACTCACTCTGTAGACCAGACTGGCCTCAAACTCAGAAATCCACCTGCATCTGCCTCCTAAGTGCTGGGATTAAAGGCATGCACTGCCACTGCCCAGCTTCAGAGTGACTTTCAAGAATTATTTATATCAAGCTGTTCATTTCTCCCTTGAAATTCCAAGGATTTATAGCAATGGGGGCACTTTTCCAGGGACAGGTTTATTCTCATTTTAGTTTTAAGTGGCATACTATGGAATAAGCTCATAATCTTCTCTCCCATTTAATTTGCTTTGAGTATGACTAAATTTCTAAAAGTATTAAAAACAATACATGAAGGGCCAGAGAGATGACTCAGCAGTTAAGAGCACTAACTGCTCTTCCAGAGATACTGAGTTCAATTCCCAGCAACCACATGATGGCTCACAACCATCTCTAATGGGATCTGATACCCTTTCTTGGTGTATCTGAAGACAGTTTCAGTGTGCTCATGTATACAAAATAGACAAGTAAATCTTGAAAAAACTATCCATAATAAAAATTCATTTTTTTCCCACAAAAAGAAAGGAAATTTTGTAACAGTGGGTATTTCTACCCAGGCCCTAGTTCCTGAAATAATGACTCTAAGACTGAATTATTTGTACATAAATGGCTAGGCAAAAGCTTTGGGTTTTTGTTTCTGCTAGCTTGTAACCCAGTTATCTCAGTTAATCTGTTCTAAGTCTTGTCATGGAGTTAGTTGCCTCCACTCAAGTTCATGTTTCCATCTTCCTCAGATTTCAAGGCAAATTCCTGTAGCTGACCATTCCAGAAATCGTCTCATTGTACTAGAACTTAGACTCTCCTATTTCAGGCTTATAGGCTAACAATATTTTATTGCCAGGTGATACTTCCATACATTTTACAAAAGATTCTTTCTATACATTTCTCCCTTCTAGTCCAATAAAAGATTCTCTTATAATAATAAATTATATACAATAATAACAATTATGAAGCTACCAGGTAAGACTTACATTCACAATGTCTAGCCCATACATATTTGGAATGATTGGAGAAAGTATTCTACTATCTTCTTATTCTTGATAAGTTCAAAATTCTATCATAATCAATTTCTATCATTACTTGCATTATCAACCTAAGACATTTTTCTTACATTTAAGAACATTTTCTTTAATCCCAGACAACTTAAACTTATATGTGAGACTATAACTATCTAGTATTCATCCACATCAGAGGTGTGAGAAGGAAGAAACATTACCAGCCTGGATTCAGGGCAGCAACCTTTGCTTTGACTGTGCTATGTAATGGAGAGGAGCTTAAAAACTCAAAATTCAAGACTGCGGCTATGTGGCTCAGGGATAGCATTTACTTAGTATATGCAAGGTCTTGGGTTTGACTCCTAATTCCCATTTCCTAAGAGTCACTGTTCTTTGAGGTTTTGGCTCTTGGCTTTCTAATATGTAAAATGAGGGAACTAGGGTAGACGAAGCTGAAGTGCTTACCTTTCTAATAATTATGCTAATGTGTACTATTAGAATATACATGTTGTAGCTAGGAAGTGGTGGCACATTTCTTTAATCCCAGCACTTGGGAGGCAGAGGCAGGTGGATTTCTGAGTTCGAGGCCATCCTGGTCTACAGAGTTGAGTTCCAGGACAGCCAGGGCTATACAGAGAAACCCTGTCTTGAAAAACCACTTTGCCATTAGGCAGGTTTTGTATGGCTTCAGAAGTAATGTTAGTGAGATGTAAGTAGTATAGAGCAAAGCAGCTTCCAAAACTAAAGAATTGATAGAAAAAGCTGGCTATATGGACCCTCCCTAAAATGTCTCTTTAAGGTTGGCACATCCATCTTTAGTCTTCTGGCCCAGGATTTCTGACAGACTTTTCATGAAGCATGAAGTATGAAGAACCACTTGCTCAGTCTTAGCAAATCTCAGCAGTTGACTTCCCTGTATCTCATTGGTCTAGTTTGGAGAGCACTCGTTCAGCAGTTGAAGCAAGAGTGATGCCTTGCCCACTGGCTAGCTTGCCATATATGAAAAGACTTCATAAGGATGTTTGTGGATGGTCATACTGCCAGAAGCAGACATGTCTTACTGCCAGAGAAGCTTTCACACGATAAAACAACCTTAAATGTTGTATTTCGTGTATCTCTGAGGTTTTTGAAGGGCATATGTCTATCTATACTATATCTGAATAGGCAAATATTGCTTGTTCTAACTTTTTACTATCAGCTGAACTTTGAAAACATCTTACTGTAATTAATTAGACTAATATTTAACATGACAATGAATTTGACTATTTGACTGCAAACTTGCACTTCCTAATTATTCTAAACAGTTTGTTATAGCAGCTTTCAAGGACTATAACTTCACATTTCATAGGTATAATACCTTAAACAAGAGTTGAAACACATATACATAGTATACTGTCACAAAATATTCTAAATCTCTATCAATATCCAACATCCATACTAATATAAAAATATTTGTCAGGTTGATATTCCTTGCTCTAAAAATGATTTAATAAAATACTCTTTTATTTTATTATTCCTAGTTCTCACTTTTTCTTTTCAAATCTTCTTCCCCTTTTCCTCTTAGCATAAGAAAGAAAAAGAATAGATGATATAGAAAAGAAAAAGAGAGAAATCCCTGAGTCTAACCTCCTATTCTTTGGTTTCTCCCTGATCAAGATAATTAACAACTTGCCAACAACTCCTTTCAAACAATGACAACATCCATAATCTATTGAATGACCAAAGCCACCCACCAAACTCTTGGGGATGAGGGTACTGATTCCTTAAATTCTCTTCATGCTGATTTGATGCATCATTTTCCTTTTGGGGTCTCATTTTAAAAAATGGTATATTGGTCAGTTTTAAGAAAACTAGCACTAGCATTTGCTGTCCAGTCTCTGCATGCTATGAAAGTTCAGTGCTTAATTGAAGTCCTGACTGGAACAATCTGTGATGGTGGACAATCTAGCTAGCCATTTTGAAGTTGTCCCAGATACAATTTTTTAAGAAAACAGCATTGAAGCAATCTGAGGTAGAATCACCTGGCCTAGTTGTCTTATCTTCTTGGTGACTAGTCATCTTTCTCTGTAAACATATAATCTTTCAAAGGTATTATACCTTTGTACATTAACATAAGTATAGAATGTACAGTACACAAAATTCATTAAAGATGATTCTCTGCTCTCTGTTCAGTTGTGTAATTCAAACTTTTCTTTCTTTCTTCTTTTTTTTTGTTTTGGTTTTTGCTTTTTTGAGACAGGGTTTCTCTGTGTATCCCTGGCTGTCCTGGAACTCACTCTGTAGACCAGGCTGGCCTCTAACTCAGAAATCTGCCTGCCTCTGCTTCCCAAGTGCTGGAATTAAAGGCATGCACCACCACCACCCGGCCAAACTTTTCTTATAAGTTAGTTTAGATTCTATAACCAAACTGTTATATAAAAATTTATCAGTGTCATTAAAAGGATGAGATGACATAACACATCAACATTTATTGCCTATACATAGTTTAAGTTCTGGCTGGAGATATCTTCATGTCTCATCCTCTCAGAGCTGTTTCCATGTAGAGGGATCAGCATATATTTTACTTTTTTGCTCTTCTTCTTGATTTATTTCTTCCCATAAGCAACCAAGATCTGCAGGTCTCCTCCTGTCAAATATGATTTTTATGAATTTGGAAGCAATTCACAGCTCTTCTTTTCCCATGGAAACAAATGTAAACCCCTCTCTCCCAGTGTAACTCTTTTCTTTCCCTCCATTTTAAAGTTAGGACAACCTCAATATAAACAGGCTGATTGAGTTCAGCGGTTTTTTACCCCATAATCCAATGTCTCTCAACAGCTATTGTTTTATTGTTCATTAGTTTTCAGAACTTTAGAATTAATGAAGCACTGTGTAATCTATCTCACAGGGTATTTGTTACCCCTTTGTATTTGTTAAGCAACTGCTTTAAAGTGTGATTAGATCTCTCTACAGCTGATTGTCCTATAGGATTGTGTGCTATAACTGTAATATAATTTATATTGTAATATAAAAGAATGTTAGAGCATTGTCAGTATTAATTTGTACATGTATTCCAATAGTGCCATAACCTCTAATAAATAGGTTATTACAGAATCAACCTTCCCAGAACTTAAAGTAGTCACCCATTGAGATACTGAATGTGTTTATTGTATGGTGTACATATTTTAATTTTCCAAACTCTGTAAAATAAAACACACACATTTTCATAATATCATCTCTTTATGCACTTCTTGAGTTACTCCCTATAACTAATGAAGTCTGGTTATTCAAAGAACACATAGGACATTACTTTGTAGTTTCCTTGGCTTTAAATCTTTTTCTTTAAATCTTTGCTGTTAACATGATTTTTTAATGGAACTTTGATGCTTCTAGCACATTTCCAACTAATAGTTGATCAATTTCGTTGTTCTCTTGTGCTAGAAGGACTGGTAGAACCGTATTGGGTATGATATGTATTATACCCAATGGTTTATTTCTATATCTGATAATTTATTATAGTTGAATAAACAAAGAAAATAATTCTCAATAATCCTGAATAAGTTCAGGAGTTTATATATGTGAAACAACTCTTTCTGCATATTGAGAGTCAGTAACTATATTAAAAGATTCTGGAAAAATCTAATATTACCATAAGAATGGCATACATCTTTGACATTTTTATCTCTTAATTTATTTTTTTTCTTTCAGAATCAACTCAGAAACCTTTTCTATATGTCTTTAATGTTTTACCCTTTGTGCTAAAAATATCCATTCTCAGATATTATCTTCTCTCTGCATTAGAATTCCTGTGTGAGAATGAATAGAAGGTAACATAATTAAAATATAAGCCATCCTTGTATCCAAATGATCTATATGTGCCTCTTGTAATTTTTTTCTCACAGAGCTAATTCTTTTTCAGCCTCAGCCTGTAATTTTCTTGGGCTACTTATGTCTTTTTGTCACCTTGTAAGTTTTGAAATAAATCACTTAGCTCTTGAGTAGTTAATCCAATCATAGGACACAGCCAATTAATGCCTTCCAACACTTTTGAAAATCATTAAGAGTTCTCTATTGGTCTCTCTTGATTTGTACTTTCTGTGGTCAAGTCTTGTTTAACCCTATTTTGTATCCTACATAATTATTATAATCCCTCTGTACCTTTTCAGGGACTATTTGTAATCCCTAGCAAGGCAAAATTCTCTTTATTTCATCAAATACCCCACCACTACCACCAAGGTATTTGTATATAATCAGCCAGTAAGATATCATTCACATAATGGCAAATTTTGAACTGAGGAAACTGTTTATGCATTTCTAATGTTGGTTGTACAAAATATTGGCATAAGGTAGGATTATTCAACATTTCTTGTGCAAAAACACAAGATATGTCTTTACTAGACAATTTCTATGAAAACAAGGTACTGAGAAAGCAAACCTTTCTCTATGATGCTCATGTAAAGGGAGTGCGAGAAATCAGTCTTTTAAATCGATCATTATAATAGAAATATTACCTATTCCTTAGGTAATAAGGAAGGCCTTGCATTCCAGGTTCTCAAGAACCCATTGGCTGAATGATTTTGTTAATTGCTCCCAGATATGTCAATATCCTCTATTTTTCTGGTTTCATTTTAATAACAAATTCAGGAGAATTTCAGGATCTGGTGGACTTTTCTATATGTTGAACCTTCAGCTGTTCTAGTGTCTGTAACTTTCTTTTGTCATAGGCCATTCTTCTACCTAAACAGGTTTGTCAGTTTTCTACTTTAGTAGGTAGGGCAGCTGGTGGTCTATCAGAAGTGGCCCCCATATAAAGTTGAAGAGTCACCCTCTGTTGTATCCAGCTTTTGGATAGCTTGGCTAGTCAGTAACTGTCTTCAAAAACATCTTTAATAGTTTTTTATTAAGAACATCTTATCTTTAACATCCTGTTTCTAAAGTTTGATGTCAGTGCTAATCTATGCATTCCACTGTTGCAATAGATCTCTTCCCCAAGGCTTTTGACTATATTGACCAAATGTGGACTTAATTTTCTTGTTTGACCTTCAGATCCTATGCATTTAATCCATTTTATAGTTTGTTTCACCTGAGAAAATTTCACAATTCCTAGGAGCTGTGTAGAAACCCTTTGAAGTGGCCAAGCTAGATTCACCAGTGTTCACTAATCCTTTATTCCCAATTCCATTTACTGAAATTTTAATTTTGTTTTTGTTTTTGTTTTTGTTTTTAGCATTTATAATAGTAGATATTTGCTAAAATATCTGAGTTTTTTTGAGGGGGAGGTTGTTTGTTTATTTATTTGTTTTGAGCCAGGCAGTGGTGGCACACACCTTTAATCTCAGCACTTAGAAGGTAGAGGCAGGTGGATTTCTGAGTTTGAGGCCAGCCTGGTCTACAGAGTGAGTTTCAGGACATAGCCAGGGCTATACAGAGAAACTCTGTCTCAAATATATATATATATATATATATATATATATATATATATATATATATTTGTTTTGGTATCTTTAGAATCTCTTTTTTTATCCATAGGAATATCTCTATCTCTGTTAAATGGTTTAAGTTTTGAGCAGTTTTCCTTGGTGAACAGGAAATGAATGATTCATGCTGGTTTTTTGATGGGACCTCGAGTGAAGGCTCTTAGTCATTTTTCTGACACTGAGAAATTGTCTGTGATATCTTTAGATAATATACATTCATAAAATTTATGTCTATTCCTTACATATCTTCTATATCCCTCAGGGAACCTCCCTGAATTATTGTTATCATAAAAGAATTTATCCTTAGTAATTAGTTTTCTAGACTAGCATGGCCCACTTGAATTTGATAATGGGGCCTCTTGCAGCATTACTTGATGAGGGGTTTCCTTATTTGTTCCTTTAATTCACATCCATTAGTCCATTTTTGGCATTTGCCACAGCTTTTGATTATTCCAGAGGCTGGGCTCTTTTTAGGATTATCTCTAGATACACATTGTTTCAAGGGATGCTTTGTCTGTAATCCCTGTGTGACCTTCATTCATATGCCTTTTCTCTACTCCTTCTCTATCTTCTAAATTTCATGGGAAATTTTCTCCCTGAATTTTTATTAATATAGAACAATTTGTCACTAGGAACTGTTTGTCTTTAGTCATTTAGGGAAGGACCTGATCTTTTACAGCCACAATGATGGCCTTTTTGTGATTTTTATATGTCCTGTAATTGTTTGTCCAACTATAACTAATTTTTGAGCATTAAACTCTATATCTGCTGTTGTTTTAATCCATTCATAAAGTGCAGATCTGGTTCTTGATGGTCTAATAGCCTTTTTGCATTCATTATTAGTTTTGTTTTTTCCTCAGATTTACCTCCACTTTTCCTTTTTATTTTTCTCTGTCTGCCTTATTTTAATCTCTCTTTAAAAAAAAATATAACATTGGAATTTTTATTGAAAGCAAAATTATTTATATGCTAATAGGTGAAACAAAACTAAATGGGATCCAGATGCCCTCTGTCATTTTGTTTTTCTCTATTTTTCAACATAGAACAATTTTTATAACTTCTAACTCTTTTCTTACAGATTTCACCTTTTTATTTTTAAACTAAATATTTCTTCATACGATTTGTTTTTACATGTAGTTTTTTCTTTTTTATTGTTTTTGAGCTTAATACCCTACCAGTTCAGAAGTTTTGGGCTTTTCAGTCTCACTCTATCTCTAGAAAAATCTTCAGGTACCTCAGGCTAGCATGTATCTATGGTGGTTAACTCCACCCTCCTACCTTGGCCTAGCCGACTGCAGTGCCTAGTTCACTAAAGCTTCACCCACTTTAGTCCCTTTTCTGGGCTACTCCTGAATGGATTGGAATAGTGCTGTCTAGCACTTTCTGGCATGCTTTTTGACCTTTCTCTGGAACCTTGCTGTACTTGGGAGAAGCCATAAGTATTGAATCCTCAGGCTCTGGTTAGAGAGAGATTCCAGGGCAGCTTTAGCACCTGCAAGCTGGGCTAGCTCAAAGGCCTCCTTTCACTCTCTCTTAAAGGGATTTTACTTCCCACCTTGCTATGAAACTGTTTTGGGACATGTTTATTTGTGCTTTTTACCTGAGACTTTTCTAAGCTTGGATTCTATGCCTGATGGTGTATGCCATTTATAACTGTCGCCTTTTCTGCCTGTGCCCAAGTTCCTGAAATAAAGACTCAGAATGAGGGGCTGGTGAGATGGCTCAATGGGTGAGAGTACCAACTGTTCTTCTGAAGGTCATGAGTTCAAATCCCAGCAACCACATGGTTGCTCACAACCACCTGTAATGAGATCTGACGTCCTCTTCAGTGTACTAATTTATAATAAATAAATCTTAAAAAAAAAAAAAAAGAAAGAGGGAAAAAAAGACTCAGAATAAATTATGAATAAATGTGTAGGTCAAAGTTTTGGTTTGCTCCTACTAGCTTGTAACTCAGTTATCCCATTTATTCTATTCTAAGTTCAGCCACATGTTTAGCAACCTCCCCTCAGGTTCGTGTGACCATCTTCCTCAGAATTTGGTGTGAATTCCTGCATCTGACTGTCCCGGAAATTCTCTCTCAGTACCAAAACTTGCACCTCTCTCTTTTCTCCTAAGCTAACAGACCAAAGGGACACCATTGACAGCTGATGCTTCCACACATTGCAAAACTGGGTCTACTTATGTAGAGAGAATTTTTGGTCTTCAAAACTAATGCTTTTGAAAAACAGTCTTGAAATTTTACTAATAAATCATTAGTATGAGCTTAATAATGTAGTTTATTTCCATTCTTCAGAAAGGTAAGAAATTTTTTAAAATTAGTCTCTGATTTCAGCTGCTCAATATTGTTGATGTTGAGCCTTTGGTACATCATTTAATAAGAATGTTGAATGAACTGCAGACGTTTGTATTGTCTGTCTATGCATCTAAGGAACCTAATGTTTGAATGGCTTGTAACTTCTCCCAGAAAAACTAAGATCATACTTAGATGATAGTGTGATCCAGGTTATTGCATTGTAACTCAGTCAGGTAACATTTCCTTACACTGGACAAGTTACTTTTGTCTGATATTGTTTTGAACATAGTCATTCAAATACTATCTACTAAAATTGTAATCTTTGAAAAATGCTCATCATTTTGAAAAAACTTAGAAGAAACTATGAATTGACCATTCATGGAGTGAGATTTTACTTCAAAACAAGCAAGAAATATTTATGTGTAAATAAAATCAGATAGCTCATTAGAAAACTCTTAGCACTCGAAGCTATAACCTGTTCTACAATACTATGAAGAAATCTTATGTCTGCACTGTGGTTGTATCCCCCTGAAAGTAGAACTAATTGCCTATATTCACTTTCTCCAGAGGTTTTCTAACTGAAATAACATCATGTCTTGTTATTGCAACAATACATCAAAAGATAACAAATAGAAAGATAATTCTCTGTGGACTAATACTTTCAGGTTGGAATTTATGTTACATTAACTTACTATTTGAAAGGTTACACATGGTAGTGTTTTGCCTTTAATATTATTTTATCATTGTGAGTTTAACAGGCTAAATGCACCAATGAAGGATTTCTGGGATGGTCTTTTTGGTGCATACTCTGAAGGAATTTTCACAGTAAGGTAAGCTTACAAGGTTTGTTTCTTACATTTCTTCTAGGCATTATTTATTTGGACTTTCAGCCAAAAAACAAAAACAAAAAAACACCCATCAATATCATGTCTCCCAACCCAGGGTTGCTGATTTTAGCCTATTCTACAAACAAGAGAATTCCAGTCAATCTGTTTCCCCCCAGATATGGTGACTTTTTGAAGCCCATCAAAGACAGCCTCAACTGGAAGAAATTGTTCGTTTATTTGTACTTTCAAATTCAGGTATTTTCTAGACATAGACATCTTTTTTTTTAATCAAAAAACAGAATGGCTAAGATCAAAACCTCAGGTAACAATACATATTGGCAAAGATGTAGAGAAAGATAAACCCTCTTCCGTTGCTGGTGGGATTGCAAACTGGTACACCCACTCTGGAATTCAATTGAAGGTTCCTCAGAAAATTGGAAATAGATCTACCTGAAGATCCAGAAAAACCACTCTGGAATATACCGAAAAGATGCCCCACCGTGCCACAGGGGCACGTGTTCCACTATGTTCATAGCAGCCTTATTTGTGATAGCCAGATGCTGGAAACAACCCAGTTGTCCCACAACAGAGGAATACAATCAGAAAATGTGGTTCTTTTACACAATGGAATTCTATTTAGCTACTAAGAGTGAGGTAACTCAGACCCAAAAGGAAATGCATGGTGTGTACTCACTAATAAGTGGATATCAGCCAAAAAAATAAGTACAAAATAGCCAAGATGCAATCTACAGTACTCAAAAAAGTCAACAGCTGAAGTGCCCAAGTGAGGATGCCTCAGTCCCACTTGGGAGGGAGGAGAAAACAACCACAAGGAGGGAAGGAGGGACCTGGGAGGGAAACGGGAAGTGGGGAGAGAGGGGAACTTGATCTGGTATTAGATGAGGGAAAAGGACTAAAGCCCTGAGGGCCAGCAGAAAGAATGGAAACAGGCAACCTCCAGAGGTAGGAGGTTGGGGGAGGGGGGGACCCTCCAGAATGCACCAGAGACCTGGGAGGTGAGAGACTCTCAGGACTCAAGGGACCTTGGATGAAATGCCCTATACTGGGGAGAGGGAACTTATAGAGCCCACCTCTAGCAGAAAGACAGGGTATCAAGTGAGGGGTGGGGTTGCTACCCCACAGTCAAAACTCTGACCCATAATTGTTGCCATCTGAAAGAACTGCAGGGATGGAAATGGAGGAAAGCCTGAGGAAAAGAAAGTCAAGCAACAGGCCCAAAGTGGGATCCAGCTTAAGGGGAGGCCCCAAGGCCTGACACTATTACTATTGCTGTGGAACAGTCACAAAAAGGGACCTAGCATGACTGCCCTCCAAAAGACCCAACAAGCAGCTGAAAGTCAGATGCAGATATTTGTACCCCACCAATGGACAGAAGCTGCTGCCCCTATGGTTGAATTAAGGAAAAGCTGGAAGAAGGTGAGGAGGGAGACCCTGTAAGAGGACCAGCAGTCTCAATTAACCTGGACCACTGAGATCTCTCAGACACTGGATTATTAACCAGGCAGCATACACCAGCTGATATGAGGCCTCCAACATAGAGAAGATGCATCTAACCCTCAAGAAACTGGAGGCTCCAGGGAGTTTAGAGGTCTGGTGGTGGGAAGGGACACCTTCGTGGTGACAAGAGGCTGGGAGGAAGTATGGGATGTGGAACAGTTGGAGGATGGACTGGGAGGAGAATAAAATCTGGAGTGTAAAAGAAAAAAATTAATTAATTAATTAAAAAAAGATTCTAGGCATACAGTTATTATGGAAATCACTATTTATAGATCACCTAAATCTAGACAAAGTATTTGTTTCTATTATGAATGTGTTGAGTAATTTTCAGTGTGGCTGACTTCTGAATCAAAAACACTTGAAGATTCTTATTGCAGACAATGGTTGAAAAATCCTACAAGGAAGAAAATACAGGAAAGAAAGGGAAGCAGATTTTGATCCAGATTTTGTCCAAAGAAATGTTGTTGAGGGATGTAAAAGCATATTTAGGCCAGGTTCACATGACCAACAGGGCGTTTGTACAACAAGCCAGAAGATGGACATAGAAAATACAGGCAGGTTATAGAAGACAGATACGAATATATATTTTTTATTTTGTATATTTTTATTAGATACATGAATAGCTTTTTTTAATAAACATAGGTTGTATATTCATAATAAACATAGAGACACTTGTATCACTTTTTACCATTTGGTTACACACAAATAAAGGCCCTTGCTACTCATACAGGAAGTTCAAGAAAGGTAGGAGAATATAGGAACATTCTGATTAGTGAAGAAATTCTAATTAGGAATAGTGAAATTCATATTACCACTTGAAATCCTCATAGTCACATGTCATTTCTCAAAACTCAGAATCTTGTTCCACTTTCAAGAATCTTTTCTATATATTTGGGCATTATGGTTTCTGTTTCCACATAAATATTTAAATAAAATGGCTGCCATCATGCATCCCATTCCTATCTTGTTCACACATCGCTTATTCTTTCCTACTAGTACATGGATTGTTTCCTGCTAGCACATTGATTGTTTCCTGCTAGCACATTGATTGTTTCCTGTTAGCACATTGATTGTTTCCTGCTAGTACATTGATTGTTTCCTGCTAGTACATTGATTGTTTCCTGCTTATACATTGATTGTTTCCTACTAGCACATTGATTGTTTCCTGCTTGTACATTGATTGTTTACTACTAGCACATTGATTGTTTCCTGCTAGCACATTGATTGTTTCCTGCTATACATTGATTGTTTCCTTCTGGTTTATTGATTGTTTCCTACTAGCACATTGATTGCTTCCTGCTTGTACATGGATTGTTTTCTGCTTGTACATGAATTGTTTCCTACTAGCACATTGTTTCCTACTAGTACATTGATTGTTTCCTGCTATACATTGATTGTTTCCTTCTGGTTTATTGATTGTTTCCTATTAGCACATTGATTGTTTCCTACTAGTACATTGATTATTTCCTGCTAGTATATTGATTGTTTCCAGCTAGTACATTGATTGTTTCCTTCTAGTACATTGATTAGCTAGAAGAGACTCTTTACCAGAATGAATTAGATGTTAGGAACAGGGAAGAGAATATTTGAGATGATTTTGCTCAATTCACTATATTCAAGGTAAGTTTTATTTTAATTCACAATTATTAAAATTCAAGAACTGTATAAATTATTTGTAATGCAAAAAAAAAAGTTTCAATGCTTTGGTAAATTCTGACACAAAAAAAGAGCGATATAAAAAAGATACAAAGACATTTTTACCAGCTAAGGATGATTGCTGCCAAGCCTGACAATGATCCAATTTCAATCCCTGGGATCAACATAGCAGAAAGAACTAACTTCCACTAAGTCTCATACATGTGCCATGTCATGTGTGTACTTGTGCTCACACATACAATAAATAAAGGAAAATAATATTTTCACTTACTGTGATTGTGGACATTCTTTGAGGGGTAAGTTGGCAGTGAAAATCTTCCAACAGTGATATTAACTATCCACTAGAGTTATTGCTAAATTAAAGTGTCTTTTTAGCAGTTGAAAACATATTTAATGTTAATAACTTGCCAAATAGTGAAATAAAAATGATGTAACAGGTAAATCTTAGTACACCATTAACCAAGGGTCCAGATTCTCTAAAATCAATTAAATATCTCAGCACTGTTTTTAATCTCATCTGAATTTTAATATTTTCTGTTTTAAGCTTTTCGTTGATATATAATAATTATATAATATAAATATGTATAAATAATACAAACTTATGGGGAACAGTATGAGTTTCTGATATATGTATAGAGGATGTTACAATCAGAGCAAGGTTATTGGCCCAAATCAATTCAAGCATTTATCATTTTTCATGTTGAAAATATTCAAAATCCCACATTTTAGCTATTTTTATACATTTAGATTTTTCAAAACCTACTTTAATAAGCGTTCAACCTCTCTTCTATCCCATTGAACAAAGATATGGAAGAAAAAAGTTTAATAGGAAATGAGGATGTGGATGTGTTTAGAAGTAGTTCTTTCGGGGTGATTCCAAACAGGAACCAGTTGCACCAGTTCAGTACAACTGCAAACACCAAATGCAAACCAGTAGCAACTGGGAGCCCCAGAAGTGGCAAGAAATAGAAAGAATATCATGAGAAGTTTTTGTGGCCCCCTTTTCTCTGCAAAATCATGACAAGCAAAGATCAGCAAAAATCAGCAAAGCATTGCAAGGTGAACCAATGCAAGAGTGCCGTCTCACTGTTTGTGGGGTTACTTTTATATTCTTTCTAAGCATCCTGTACCCTCTCAAGCATCCACTGCAACAAAACATCACATGCTCTTTCATAAGACAGCTTCCAGAAAAACACCATGTATCTGTTATTAGCAAAACATTCTCACATGTGTCTGCTTCAGCAAATACCCCTTCATAAGACAGGTTCCAGAAAATATATGCATGACACAACTGAGTCTCCAAAGAAAGCAAAAACTTCCAAATCAATTTTAAAATAGATAATTGCTTTCTAACACACCATTCCTTGATATTTAAAAACCTCTTTCCCCTTTTCTTCTCTTTCAATCTTTTTATTTTTATTACTACTTTTAATTTCAAGATGTGTCAAGATTAAATATATACAAAGTTATTTGAATTTTAGAAGAGATACATTTGAATGCTCTGTAAAACAGGCATATATCTTCCAAAGTTGTGATTCACGTTAAATATATCATATTCAACGGAATTAGTTATGTTAGACTATGTGAGTAGCATTTTTAGATTAAGGATAAGAAAAGATTAAGTAATTAGTAACACAAAATAAAATCATAAATATTTTAAACAAATAAGATGATTGAGTTTTTAAAGGATGATTTAATTTTGTAAAATTTAATAGGCTTTTGCAATATAGTACCATGATGAGGAAACTGGATTTGACGGTGAGGTTAACGAGGACAAGTCCCTATTTCTTTCATTCCCGAGACTGAGTACAGTAGAAAGTTATTTTATTTCATTCAATCTTGATTTGCTTGTGACAACTGTTGCACTCACATTCTTACATCACTGGAATATTTTGAGGATGGGAAGGGATAACAGGTGGACATTACATAGCATATATGTTAACTGTGAGCTAATTTTATTCACCTATATAAGCTTACTCATCTATTTACAAAAAGAATATTGAAAGCTGACAATAATGAATTCCAAGAATACAGTTATAAGTGAAATACAGTAGAAAATGTATATAGTTGCCAATGAATAAGTACTTTTAGTAGAGTCAAAAGAAAAAATTGAAATCAGGACATATTTATTTTTCTATAGCAGTAAATGTGGATTTTATTTCTTGAATAAGAAAGCATCTTTTATATTATTTTATTTTTTATTGTTTAATGAGAAAGGAAACTACTTGATAGTGATCTTTTTCAGATAACTGTGCATATTGGCGACTACTACATTGACTCTCAGGAATTAGTGAGTCATATTCATTGAAATATCTGTCCTTACTTTTTGGTTTCTACTCTTTGTGCTTTCAAGGCTACTCTCAGTTTTCAAAGAAAAACACATTTATCTCATTATAAGGAGTTATTGCTACAAAATAAAAGAAATAAAAATGAGTTCCCTACACTGGAGTGGAAAGGAGGAAGAAGAGATTGAAGGAGGAAGACATAGGGAATAGGAGGTCTCCGTTACATGTGATGAACCAGGAACATGTGCTCAAGCAAAAGGGACCTGGAGGACAGGCTGGTGGGGCAGGGATAACTGGGAAGACACAAGCAGCAAGTATTAGGAAAGCATACCTGGGGAAGTAGCCAGTCTATCCATTAGAAAATTAGATTTTAGTCAACCCCCAGAAATTGTGCAAAAGCTAAATAAATAAATCATAGCCTGAGTTTCATTCATTTGGAAACTAGATGAGAATAGAAATAATTTAATTATTTTATACACACCCACTAATATTTGTGTTCTGAACAACCTTAACAGAAGCTAGGAGATTGGTATTTTGCTGGAGTCTGCATAGGCAATAAGTTCTGGAACTGGAATTGATTCAAACTGATGTCTTCTAAATATAAAATTAGTTACTGACAGCCATTGTGGGGAAAATCCTGCCTAATTCTATTGCCTCCAGTAATTGGCTATAGCTATCTTGTTTAGATTGTTTAGTATTGTTTATTTCATACATTAATTTAACAAAATTTTAAATTGGGGAGGAAGATTTGTACAACCAAAGCTGTTGTATCTGGGAAATCACTTGTCTTGGGCAAACAAATCTTTGGGTACAGAATTTAGCATTTGAATATATTGTAGTACCAGACCAACCCCCCAACAGGTGTGAAAGGAAAATCAAGATTCCATTTGGGAAGCTAATCTCAACCTGAAAGGCTATCTCAGCAATTTTAGGAATTGCAGCTTGAACAAGAGATTTCCAGTAGAAATTTCCTGCTGCATAGTCTAGTTATGTCTAAGACTATCTCTGCTTTTACACTGCCGTATTGCCTCTTTCTCTTATCAAAGGAAGCTTTAATGATCTCAAGAACAACAGAAGACAGAAGAAAGACAATGTGTACAATACTATGTGTAATGAAGAGAGATTTAATTGTGACAATTCCCAATGAGATAGAATGAAGTATATTGCTGGCCTACAATCATTAAACTAACACATCTGTGTATAAATATGTCAGGACTTCATTATCACATTTCAGTAATATCTGCCTTTATATCATCTAACTTCACTGTTCTGAAGGGACTGGGGTATACTTTTGTTGAGATATTTACCTTCTTAATTTTTTTTTATTTAAAACTCAAGCTTGGTGCGATGGTTTGTCTGAATTGTATGGTTGACAGTATTTAGAATCAACCCAGGGAAAACTTGTCTGGTCCCATCTGTGAGGACAATTCCAAAAGAGGATCAACTGAAGACTGAGAAGTACTCTCAAAATGCTCTGCCCCTTGCAACTTGCTTTTTGGAATAATGTCAGTTGGCTTCCTCCTTTTCTTTCTTCCTGAATTCATGCTCAAGTGCAGCTGCTGCCATCGGCCGCAGCCATCAAGCTACAGATTCAACTGTTGAATTGAAGGCCAGCAGCTCATCAGGGAGCTCTAGGCCTCCAATAGCCACTTGGGACTTCCAAAAAATTCAGCTATGTAAACTGCACAGCTGTCAGGTTCTAACCACTCCAGCACTAAAGCAGCCATGCGGTAATGCCCAGGCCCTATCACATAAGGCAATCAAAAAATAAATAAATAAATAAATAAATAAATAAATAAATAAATAAATAAAAACTTTATCAACACACGCATGTGAGCGTGTGCACACAGACACTACATTGGGTAGTCAAATAAATGAGTCAGGAGTAAGCTGTTTTTCTCAGAAATATCATCTTGTCCAGATAACAAGAACTGCTACTAACCCAGGTCTTTTAAATGAATATTGACCAAATAAATGATGTTCTAAGAAAGCTATGCAACCCTTGGATGAGCTAGGGCACCCATGAAGGAAGAGATAGAAAGAAGTCAATAGTGATAGACAGGTGCAGTCTGGGGCTGACTCGAAATGATGACCCTAATACAGAGTGTGTGTTGGGGAACACGTGAGAAAACATTCTGTTTTCAAAATGGTCTCTTGTGAGTGTGGCAGAAGCATCCATGACTCAGAACAAACATCTGTGTCGTTCGAATGGATACTCAGCCAGTCAGAGCAAGCAGTTACCGTACCGGAGCACAAAGCAGATAGCAGGGCTATTTTTAAGAGTAACTTTTGTTTTGAGATTATAAACTAATTGCATCATTTCCTTCCTGCAAACCCTCCCATGTAACCCCAAGTGAGTTCTCTCTTTCGAATCCGTGACCTTTATTTTCTTTTTCATGGATTGTACATATTCATTTATATATTCCTAGATATATAAATACAATAGTATATGCTATTCAGTCTTTATAATGTGACTTATATGTATGTTTTCTGGGACGACTATTTGAAGTTGTATAACCAATCGGTATGCTCTTCCCCCGGGGAAAACTTTTTCAGTTTTCGGTATTCCTTAGGAACCTAGTTCTTGTTTATAGTGGAGGCCTCGTGGGCATTCTCCTATCCACTTTGACATGTCTGTTGCTGTTGTTGGCATTGTTCAGCTCATATGTATGATGAAGGGCGAGGAACACAGTTGCTCATGGGCATATGCACAGATATTTAGGATATAGTTGGGATTATAAAATCTTAGAAAGTGGAGATAACCAATTTTTCTCCAAGGTACATGACTTCATTTGACCTCAGTAGTAGTTGGGTAGGTTTCCTGCAGCAGCTTAGGCCTAGCCATAGGACAGAAACCTCAGAACTTATTCTCTCTATTCTGTTAAACTGGATTGTATCTAAGGCCAATGAAATTGAGCTAGCCCAACTGGTTTCTATCTGTGCTCCACTTACCCTAAGACTCCAGGGAAAGTAATCCTGTTAAGTCTTTTGAGAATTATCAGTGTTTACTACCCAAAAAGTGTGCTTTTCATAATACGTGACTTCCACATTAGAGGTCAACAATGTTAGCGCAATAGATTTGAATTCCTGTCTCTGCTTCACTTCTTTTTTAAAGACTTGGTAGCCATTTAAAAAAAATCACCCATGCATTCCTTAAATCTACCTTCCTATCACTAAATTAGAGATTTTGTTATCAACACATTAATACTATGTAAAGAATAGAATAACATAGTTCTTCACTTAACCATGCCCAGTCTATTCAAAATAAGTGATGTGGCCATATTTTAAAGAAAAAATATATTTTTCTTTTTTTTGGAAAAAAGCACTTTTTATTTAAATGTATCTTTAAGGAAAAAAATCATCTTCTTGCTCAATGTAGTGCTCCCTACATGAAATTCTTCTGGTGTTTTTTTTTTCTCTCTTGCCCTTGTATATATTTCATTATTACGAGTAAGTAACAACATTGGACTGACATTTTTGACAGGAATGGGAAGAAAATTGCAGATGGTGTTTATTGCAGGTGGTTAGCTAAAAGTAAGAATTAGTTACCCAAGTTACAATACAGTTTCTACGTATAGTTATCTACCTTTGTTATAAAAAAACTGTACTTGTTTGTTTTAATATCTGCCAATTGAAGCAGGAAATCATGAGATGTGACTGTCAGCCACTCGCCACTCAATACTGACCACTAAACTAAGAACTTGAAAGACCAAAAAATATTCATCGATGACCTTTTGGAGTAGGTCATCGATAAATAGGTTTTTTTTTTTGTTTGTTTTATTTTCTGAAACAAAGAGAAGCTTTCCATAATTTATATAAATAATAGCCCTCAAATTACAGAAACATCTTATCTGTTCCTGGAATGTCACCTTCAACTTTGCTTGACTTTTGAGTTCGGACTTTTTTCTTTTCAGTCTACTTGGCATCTTCTTTCTTTCAAGCCACAGAATACCATCACACAAGGTCCTTGTCTCAGACTTTCATTTTCCATACTTTATAAAACACATACAATGAAGTCCACACTCTAAATCATAATCACATGTACATCATTGTTTGTTTGAAAATCTCCACAGTGACTCAAGAAATTTGCTATATAGCTCAACTGTTATCTTGAATTGTGGAAATCCCTCTTTCATATTTTTCCACATTAACAAAAGCAAGTCTACTTTATTAGAAAGCCATGTTATCATATGATGCTTTTAATTTTCTATTTTCCACTCAACTGAGTACATACACACATTTGTAATTTCATGGGCTTCATTAATTTTTTTTAATAGCTCTTACCAGAAGTGAGCAGGTCCAGTCAAACTCTGTTGCCTGTGTGATAGAAATGGAAGTCTTACATTCCAGTTATTTGAAGAAGAGCATTTTTGTCAGGGTTCACACATCTGAAGTTCACATTAGGGTGCAAGAGTAGTTCATGAAGACATATGTAAATAACAAGGATGCCACTTGATGTTCCAAAGATCTCTATTTCATTTAATGGACTCTCTGTGCCTATAGGAGAAAAGACATGTTTCCTAAGACATCTTAAAGACATCTTAGCTTTTTTTTTTTTTTTTCAGAAAATATCATAGTTCAACTTTTGGACCTTTTCATTCTTAAAGCTTAATTGCTATGAAAATCCTCACAAATAGAGTTTATAAGAAAAATAAGTAATTTAAAATGTGTGGCCCCATAGAACTCACATTTTAGTGGCTCTATGTGGTGAATATCCAAGCAAGCTGTACAGAAGAAAGCCAATGACATGCACTGTCAGCAATGTGCCTGTGAACTGAAAGTGACACACAATAGAACTGGAGGCTGGGATACCAGATGGTACTGTTAGGGATGGACTTATGTACGAGATGGCATTGTTACGGGTGGCCTTGTTTACTAGATGATATTGATAAGAGAGGCCTTGTGTACTAGATGGCATCGTTAGGGGTGGCAGGTACTAACTAGATGGTATTGATAAGAGAGGCCTCGTGTACTAGATGGCATTGTTAGGGGTGGCCTTGTTTACTAGATAGTATTGATGGGGTGGCCTCGTGTACTAGATGGCATTGTTAGGGGTGGCCTTGGGAATTACACGGGGATTGAGTGTAGAAGTGGAGAAGAAACGGGATGCAAGATTATCTGTAGAAAAAGATGCTTGAAGCATCTCAACCACAGGAAAGCAGACAATGTTGTCAGGCCCTATATCCAAAGCTGCGTGGCTGGGCTGGGATTAGTGCCTAGGAGACCATGTTTAGGAGCCTGATTTTATTAGAGATATTATTCTTTTATGTTATTGTTGTTATTTCCCTTATTCTGTGGCCTTTATTCTCTGATTTTGTCAAGAGAGTCATTGGAAAATTCTGAATGTTTTAATGATGTGTTTGAATGAAACTTCGTAAGGACCTTTCTGTTGACTGTGCTTATAATATAATGTAGAATGTTGAGAGCATATCAAATCCATTTCAAAGACCTGAAGGGAGAGATGATGGTAGAACAATTTCCTGGATTGACAGGTGAGCCAGTGTGTTACTGAGTTCCTGGCATCCTTTGTGGGATGGAATATTAAACTCTAAGTGTTAGCTATCCCCAAATTCTGACTGGGATTAAAGGCTCTCCCTTCTATGGTTTTCCAGGTGCTATTAGCTTGTCTGGCATCCATTTGTTTTCTGTATAGTCTATTACATAAAACACTGCGTTGTACTAACTTCTCTGAGTGTCTGTCTTCCTAGATAGAATATAAACTCCACAAAATATTGTTTCATATAATTTTTTCCTGTATTAAATAAGTGAGATGTGCTACTGCATTTAGGGATGTGCATCTGCAGTCCTAGTGAATCAAGAAGCTGCAGCAGGGAGCAGCTTGAACCTAGGAATTAAAAGAGAGTTGGGGGTAGAAGGCTGTATAACAAGATTCTATCACTCAATCAACAAAAATTGGTGTAGATAGATAGATAGATAGATAGATAGATAGATAGATACATAGATAGATAGATACAGACAGACAGACAGACAGACAGACAGAGATCAACTTAAAATATATGTGTATACACCCTTCAAGAACTCCATATATGCCTACTAAATGAGTGAATACCTTAAACTATAAGATAGGAAATATTTGAAGTGATTTTTCCCTGTCTGTGATTAAAAAAAAAAACCACATTCTCTAGGGAAAGAGTGTCTAACCTCATTCTCAGAAATTTAGAACACACCATAATGAGAATGTCTGTCATCGTCCCAGACTACAAAATGGTTTTCAATGTCCCTCTTGTAGGTCACAATAAAAATGTAATTCTACAGGTAAGGCATGTTACTTAGTGAAAATTCATGGGAGTCTCTAGCTGAATCCCAGGTGTGCATGCAGAATAAAGTAAATGTCTATTTCTTTTCTTTGCTAAGGCAGAGAAGTGAGCTGAACGGTATGAGAAGCAGAATGCACAGACCAAGCTCTCAAGGCCTCTCCAGGCCTCTGGGTGGAGGCAATGATGCAGCTCCTGAAAGACAGGATAACCAAAATTTCTAAAGTCTGTGTGTGTCCTCTGTATATAAGGGTGTGTGTGTGTGTGTGTGTGTGTGTGTGTGTGTGTGTATGTGTGTATGTGAGTGTGAGTGAGTGTGAGTATATGTGTAGTGTGTGTGTGAGTGTGTGTGAGTGTGTATGTGAGTGTGTGAGTGTGTGTGTGTGTATG
>JADRCD010235419.1:0-17155 GCA_019843815.1 Montemys delectorum
AAAAAATCCTAGCAGATACTATAAGGTTTTAAAAATCATGCCAGAATTATAAACTCTCATAAAAACCCAACCAAAAAATCTTATTTATTTATTTATTTATTTTAGACAGGCTCTCACTACCTATTCAGGAACTCATTGTGTAGACCAGGCTAGCCTCAAACTCACACAGATCCACTGCCTCGCCTCCAGTTAAAGGTGTATGTAATGCATCTGGCCCGGGCAAATTCTTCATAATATAGCTTTCTGAAGCAATCTGTCTCCACAGCATATACCAATGTACTGCTATACATGTACATGACTCCTAAATGAATAATTCATTGACAATTAAAGACAACTTATAATTCCAAATGAGTACTTCTCTTCAAACTGTCCCTTGGTAACTACTCTTATTCCAATGATGATGCCATCCTTCAAACTATATTGGTAAACTAACTGTAGAACTAATTTAAAAGCTGCCCAGGAAAGCAATCCAGTTGTCTTTCAGTTTGTTTTGAACTCAAATGACACTTCTCTGGTTTGGTCACATACTTCTCCTTCAGGAAGTAAAGGAAGATAGGACTTTTTAAAGTTTTTTAAAACAAGATGTGCTATGGGCACCAAAAAGCAGTACCTAATAAAGAGCTGCAAAAGGTGTTTGAGTGACAAGCCTCCATGGTAGCCAGCTGAATAAGAACCCACCGAACTATGTGTACAGGCCTGGTATAATCCTTAAAATACAGACAACAGTTTACAGTCACATCTTGGTTACAGAATTTCATCAATATAGCATAGTTTTAGGGTTAGGAATACAATTATTACTAACTTCTTTCACTATTGAATTTAACACATCTTTCAAATTACATACAAAATGTTTTAATATTCAAGGATTAAGTTACTGTTTAGAATGATTTCAAGCATTATCCAAGAGAAATTATAACTACAAATCATTGGAGTAAATACACTGAGTATGTTTCCCATTTCTGTTAAACCAATTAACCTTAAACTGATGTGTGTGAGACTACTTGGGATGTGTTTTGTTTGCTTGATTTAATTGTGTGCAATTTTTAATTTTGAGTTAGGGTTTAAAAACAACGGTAACTGGCTTCAATTTTAACTAAAAGTTAGAGCTTCCATTTATGTGTAACTGAGCAGTCCAGCATACCACATGAGGAACAAGAGTCGCTCAGGAAAACTGCATTCTAAAATAGTTAAAAGAGTATTATAAGCTCTTAAATCATGTAAGCCTTTTAAACTTTGTTTACGAAGTTTGAAGAAGCAAAACTCATGGTGCTGTGAAGAGAACACAAGCTACAGAAAGGTTTCTGATTCCTAACATATTTTACTCCCTTGGTCGGCATAGATTTGCCATTGGTATACATTTAAAAATCACAGTTTTTAGCTCTTTAATAATAATACTCCTTGGGTTTTTTTTATAACCAGGAAATAATGTTACATTTTAGCAATTATTAAATGTTTGTAGTGATCCTGCTCATTGGCAAAGTTAAGTTCTGTACCTGTGATGATCAATAATCAATAACAAAGAACAGCATACATGGAGGAAAAGAAAACTCTACGGTGGTCAGTGCTCATGGGGTTCACTGTAAAGGTACAACCCTGACAACCACATGTCGAACCCAAAACATTCAAATCTGAGTTTGACTTTTCCAGTTACTCCAGTTTTAGGGAACACTTGGTTTCCTAGGGCTCTCATTAACTTACTGTGGACTATTTAGAGGTCACATAATACCTGCCTGCTCCTCACTTTATAAGAACGATAGAACAAGAGGACACCCTCCTCCTTCCTATGGGGGCTGTTGTGAGCACATTGATAAATACGTACAAAATGGTAAATGTTCCTATCTCGTTCAACATTTTGAAAGATGTCAACCAAGCACAAAATATTTTTTTAGTGTGTGAATTAAAATGCCTTTTACCGATAGCCTCAAGATGTTTCTTTATGAGATACTGTGTCAAGAACTGGTTTATGTATTATCAGTCTTTCCCGAACGCACAGATATCACATTTCTTAATAGCTTGGTATGATGATTGCTGTCAAAGTCGCCATAGAAACATCCCTGTCCTAGAGAGACACACTGTATTAGCGTGACAGAAGACTAAATAAACAACAGAACAAAACCAGGCACCTGGGGAGAGGGCGGGTTTGGCACCTGGGGAGAGGGCGGGTTTGGGGCACACTGGCCGACTGAGGGACACGCCAACCGAGCCGAAGGGACTCGTTCCTTCTCGCGGAGCGTCCCCTGGGCGGGGCTGGGGACGTCGAGGGCTCGCGAGACGCGGAGGACAGCAGCAACTTTGCCCAATCCCAACCCCATCCGCCGGTCGGCCTTTGGGTACGTCTGCTCTGCCGTCCACAGACCCGCACACACGTGAGCTGGGGTGGCCCGGGCCAAGCTCCGGAGGCTCGGGGGCCGTGGCTCCGGTCCCGCCGACCCGGGTGAGTCCCGAGGCGGCTGAGGGCCCGGCGTCCGCCGAGGCTGCGCTCGTCCCGCACCGCCTTCCCGCCCGCGACGCCCTGCTCCCCCGACCGCACGCGAGGCTGAGGAAGGCGAGCCCCGCGCGCGAGCACCCGCCCCAAGCAGGGCCCCGGGGGCCACGCTCACCTCCGAGGCCCGGCGCCGCCGCCTGCAGCGGGAGAGAGCGGCCGGGGAACCGCGCGCCCGGTCGGCTGCGCGCGGACCTCGCCGGGTAGCAGAGCAGCCTGCGCCACCTCCGAGGAAGGGAGGCCTCTACTGTCAGGCCGAGGAGCTGCAGTGCGAGCGTCGCCGCCGCCGCCAGGCCCCGCCCTCACGGGGCCCGGCCCCGCCCTCACGGGGCCCGGCCCCGCCCCCGGGCCGGCCGCTCGCTGCTCAAGCTCCACCCACCGGCCGCCTCCACGGGGGTTCCTCTCCCTCCCCGCCTCCCAGCCCGCCGGGTGTAATCGTCCCTCTTCCGGAGATGAACGCGAAGCGACGTGGAAACCCTTCCACCAAAATGAGCTGTGATATCCTTTTGATGGCTATAATTTATTCCAAATCGTCCCTGGACTGAAACGATCAATTAGCAGCCCGAAACGCACTGTGAAGTAAATTGTCACACTCTCTATTACAGGATGGTTATCATATATTTATAAGGTGTGTTTTCTGCAATCAGAACCAACAAGGTGTTGAGCGATCAGTCATAAACGCACTTCTTCAAAAAAAGAGAGGGAGAGAAGCTTCAGCATTGTATGGCAGGGGAGAAAAATCCTTATGACAGTTAACCCTCCCTCCCTAGTGATGCTTCCTCTGGCAACTGGAAAGAGCAGCAAAGAGGGCTCTGCGCGGACTTCTCTCACTCACCTCCCCCGGACCAGTGGGGGCTGTGAACTAGCAAGAGAATAGTAGTCCTCAGAGGAGAGTTTCCCTACTGTGTGAGCACAGACTGGGCATAAGGATTACTCTTCACATTCCCTCCCATGCCCTAGAATCTTTCCAAGCAACAGAATCCACCCACAGTGCGTTCCACCCACAGTGTCCCTTCTTCCTCAGGCCTCAAGGTCTTGTCCCTTCTCTATTATTTAGGTGCTGGTGTCCTGTAGAGTTGCTGGGGAGGGGGGGAGGGTATGTCGAGTACCAGCTATGGGCAGTGTTGTAATTTGAATTGGAACCTACCAGAACGTCATCATCGCTGGTAAACAACCATGGCAAACAGGGAATCTTAAGATACGTCCAGTCTGGACGAAACCACGGAGACATTGTTGTTTTCTTTATCTTCATTCTGAATTGTCAGAACTATATGGATCCACAAATTCAGAATTTCCCTTAACAAACTTTCCAGCAGTCAGCCAGGAACCGGCTATAATCACTTTTGCAAGGGTCTTGCTTTACATCCAACTAAGTTCTTTTTGTTTGAAAGACAACCCTAGAGACACTTAGATTCCTTACAGATCCTGGGCTTCATCTCTCAGTGCACCAATGTAAAACTTGAAAAGACTTAGGTACCTAGAATTCTACCTCTGTGGTAACATTGTGATAGTGTGCGGAGTAAGTCGGCTGCTGTAACATTGTGATAGTGTGCGGAGTGGAGTAAGTCGGAGTGGAGTAAGTCGGCAGCTGTGACGAGAGGAGAGGCAGAATGGCTGCCACTTTCACTACAGCTGGGAAGACTGTATTAGCTCTGTGTTGCTTTGACAATTAGAGAATCTAGGGAGAAAATGTTTCTTATCCTTCATAGCCTTAGAACATGGTTCTTTTCACTCTTAGCCTCGGAGGGGTCCGTGGGTTTCACTGATGTTGGCGGAAGCCAGGCTGGAACATCACTGCACAGGAAAGCAGTTCAGCTCATGGTGGTCAGGAGGAGATGATGGGGTGCTTTTCAAAGGCATGCCTGGTGATAGCCTTCCTCCAGCGTGGTCCTACATCCTAATACTCCATTCAGATATGAGTGATACAAGTCCCCGCCACCTTCAGAAGGCAGTCACTGCAGGAGCAAATCCTCGAGACAATGCTTTTGGGGTATCCAAACCCTGGCAGTCCTGGGGGCTCATGCTCCTCACCCCAATAATATAATATCCTAGAAATGTAAAATGGTAATGGTGATTGATTGGTCTTTTTCCCCTTGGGTTAAAGGCTTCCAACTTACGTGATCCCCCTGCCTCTTCTTTTTCAGTGCTGAGATTATAGGTATGTATTGCCTGGCAAAATTTTAAAATTTTGATTTAGTATTTTTTTTTTTTGGTCAAACTATTTTAGTGGGATAATGATAAAGGAGGAAAGTGAATTCTGGATGAAATGTAAATAAAGAAAGCAAGCCGGGCAGCAGAGCTCACTCGGTCCCAGCAAGCTGGGAGGCTGAAGCAGGAGCAATGGCCACTTAGTAGGCAGTCTGGACAACACCATGAGTCCCAGGCCAGCATGGGATGACTTTTTTTTTCTGTGTTGGGGTAGAGGCCCGGAATGAATGAGTAAACAATTAAAGAGCTACTTGCAAAAGAAAGCTTCAGTGGAAATCCCCTGGCCTAGGAATGTCTCCTCTACTTTCTTTCCAAGTTCTAGGATGTCCGTGGATACACCCACAGCACTTTGGCTGAGGTCAGTAACAGCTACTAAGCTGGGGAGAGGGAAGAGCCTATAGGACAAAAAGAAGAGCATTCTGGGGAGCAGCCGCAGTGGAAGGCAGCATGGGCCAGAGGCCCTTGTCCCAGACACCCAGCTCTGAGAGAGAGACTTGGCTTCTGATGAACACTAAATTACCACCATCGCTAAACTCTCCCTTAATAGACTTGTAAAGATCTGCTCACTACCTTCCCCCTTCATGTAGAATTTGTAATCAAGAGCCCAATTTTGTCATTTGGAAATACTAATTATCTAATCACGGCATGCCGCATAACGTACTTGTCTGCCCAATTAGCTAGGACAATTATTAAAATTCAGAGGCCTAATTATGTCTCAATTTAATGCTGGCAAACTTGCATACAGAGCAGTAATTAAAATCCTCTCTTTCCCTCTGCCTTTAGGGCACAGGATGATTAGGCCCTGTCAGGGGGTGTACTGAACCAAACCAGCCAGGCGTATTGTGCGGCATGACCCTGCATTGTTAAGTGTGTCAACATATTAACCTGAATTCCCTTCAGCCCCCACATAATCACATTTGGTGCAGGAATAAAGGAGCTAAAACATGAAGCATTTTATTAAAAAAACATAAATTCTTTTTAATTAATGCTATGAGGGTTCTGGTGAATTCCAAGCTTTGAAAGCGCTGGAAGACATGACTGGCTCATCTAATTACTAGCAAATTTGCTCTCGTTATAACTCCTTAAAAAAAAAAAAAAAAAAGAAAGAGAGAAAAAGAAAAACCTCAGTTAATGGAAATGATTTTGGGGTGTTAGAATATATTGGGGGGACTGAGTTCTTCGGCTTCCAGTAAAATAGCTGAATACTAGCTTTGCAGAGAGAACACAAGTGAGCGTCAGCTTCCAATGGTTCAGCCCAAGACTGCAGGCATCGAGAGGCTATACACTTTAATGCTTGAAAGATGTTAATAAGAGTGGAAAATTAAAAATCATAATATTGAAACAAATTCAAAATGTTTATCTTTGGAGCTCTTAAAGTTTGATGTATGAAAGCCAAGCAGTGTGAGGAGACCTTCACTGGAGAAGCCCATGGTGCTTTGGAAGCCGCTCAGCATGTCGAGTCCTGGGCAACATGTCCCCTCCACTGCCTCTTTAAATCCTTTCCTCTGTGAATTAAGGAGAGGTACAAGCCCCACTGAGACTTCTGAGCTGTATTCTGAATTCTGGGCTTCATTCACTGTGGCCTTTTGAGCTCATTTATATATTAAATCAGTGGCTCTCAACCTGTGGGTCTAGACCCCTTTGAGGTCGAATGACCCTTTCACAAGGAGTCACATATCAGATACCCTACATATCAGATATTTACACTATGATTCATAACAGTAGCAAAATTACAGTTATGAATTAGCAATAAGATGATTTTATGGTTGGGGAATTCTACTAAAGGGTCACTGCATTAGGAACGTTGAGAGCCACTGTATGAAATGAACGAAGGACAATTTCAATCTAGCCTCTAAAGAGCTTATGTCTAACAATGCTTTTACATTTGCTTCCAAACTTTTCATCACAAGATAGAGAGCAACACATATACACACATAGACACACAGACATACACAGGCACATAAACAAACACACACAGACACACATACTGGTGGTTTGAATATGCATAGGCCAGGGAGTGGCACTATTAGAAGGTTTGGCCTTGTTGGAGTAGGTGTGTCACTGTCGGCATGGGCTTTAAGACCCTCATCCTAGCTAACTGGAAGCCAGTATTCTGTTAGTAGCCTTCAGATGAAGATGTAGAACTCTCAGCTCCTCCTGCACCATGCCTGCCTGGATGCTGCCATGCTCCCACCTTGATGATAATGGACTGAACCTCTGAACCTGTAAGTCAGCCCCAGTTAAATGTCGTCTAAGAGTTGCCTTGATCTTGGTGTCTGTTCACAGCAGTAAAACCCTAATTAAGACACATACACACACACACACACACACACACACACACACACACGAACACATAAACACAGGCACACACAGTTGCATACACAGATACACACACAGATACATACAAATGTACACACAAGCACACACATACATACACACACACACACACAAGACACAGACACACACACACACTGTGGCAGATTGAATGAGAAATGCCCCATCATCTCGGGCCTTTGAACACTTGATCCCCAGTTGGTGGCACCCTTTGGGGAAGTGTGGTCCTCAGGGAGGCAGCGTCCCATCGCAAGCGGGCTCTGAGATAAAAGCCCCGTTCCACTTCCAGGTCATTCCATCTGCATCACGCTGGTTGACATGTGAGTTCTCAGCCACCATACCTTGTCCTTGCTGTCATCCTCCTGTGACTTGATGGATTTACCCCCTGCAACTCTCAGCCCAGATAGATGCTTTTTTTTTTTCATGGTGTCTTACCACAGCAACAGAATTGTTATGAACACACATTCTTACCTCCCCAGAGTTCTCTCACTTGATCTTTGCATCTCATGACAACCTTGTGACGTAGTAGGCCTCCATTTGATTGTATAAGGCTACTGAGATAGTTGTCCCAGGCTCACCACTCGATGTCCCAGTTCCCAATAATAGGCAAGGCAAGACTGACTAGCCACAGACACACACCTCATCAGAGCTAAGGCTGTAGAAGTTAGGCAGAGCTACTTAGCTTGGATGAAGTTATGTTATCTAATAAGACAGCACCTGTGCAGCGAGCTAGAGGACCTCTATCCTCACTCAGTCCTCCTTTGCAACATGCTGAGGCAGATTGGCCACATTTGCCCATTTGCTCCCTGGTTCACCTTTTAAAAACATTGTGCTGTATATGTGGTGCATGCATGTGTATTCTCATGCTCACACATGTGCATGTGCATGTGGGTACCAGCTTCAGGTCTCTTCCTCTGTCGGTCTTTGCACTACTTGTTGAGACAAAGGTCTCCTATTGGACCTCCTGTTTATGGATCCATCAAGCTGAGTCTGGGGCTGGAAAAGCACTGGCTGCTCTTGCAGAGGACCCATGTTCAGTTCCCAGCACCCATATGGCACCTCACAGCCATCTGAATGGGGGTTTGCTACCACTTTCTGGGCTCCTTGGGTGTTACACACATGTACAATCAGGCAAAACACTCAGACACGTGCAATAAAATTAAATCAATCTTTATCAAGAAAGGAAAGCTGGGCAGTGTGATTTCTAGGATCCTCCTGTCTTGGCCTCTCCTACACCAGAACTGCAGGTGCGCCGAGCACACCTGGCTTTTCACGCAGGTGCTGGGGATTATTGTCCTCGTGATGACATAGTAAGCAGTCCCTTTATCCACTGGGACATCTCTCTAGCCTCCTTTCAATGTTTATATTCTGAAAATATGTCTAGCTTCCTCCTAGTCAGTAGCAGAAGGTTCCTCCCCCCCTCCACCACCACCCCCCCGCCTCTGCTCTGGATACCATGAGGTCTGTTTAGGGACAGTTCTGGCTGGTCCCCTCACCTTCAAACACAAGTGTAGACTACAGATAAGTCTCTACAGAAGCTTCTTGTCTAGAGCCAGGGCAGGTCCTTAGGTGCTTGTGCTATGAAACCAGAGGGTTCAGGCTGCCCCGGCCTCCCGAGAAGTGTGCCCTATGCCCTATGTCTTGAAAATGGCTTTGCTCTGAATCTCCTCAGATGGCAGACTGAAGTGCAAATCTGTGTTCTGACTTGTCCCCGTTCCTGTCAGCATGTTTTCCTCTTGTCAGCAGCAATTGACTGGTCAGGCTCACCCCTGTACAGCAATTGTAACAGCTCATTGACAGACCAGTGACCCAGCTGGACCTGATAATGGAAAACTATTGATTTTTGTGGGTTCCACGGATCTCAAATGAACGACCGATGTAATGTCATCAATTGTCTCAGACTCTGGATAACCCAGGGGGAAGTTTCAGGGTTGCCTGGATTTTCTGACAATAGTGTTTCAAAATCTCACAGAGTGTAGGGAAGCAGCAGCCCATTTCCTGGGTAACCAGGAAATTATCCTTGGATATCCCTACTAGTCCATCTGGCTTATAAATATATTGCCAAAATGGGGTTAGCAGTTAAGTAGTTGAACTGAGACATTACACATCACTAAGTAAAGAAACTTAAAGAGCTAGGGTGGGCAGTGTTTAAAGCACTTCTTCATTTTTGCAGTGTTAAGCATAAAACCCAGGACCTTCCGCTAGGTAGGCATCTTACCAATGAGCCGATGAGCCGCAGCACCTGCCCCCCTCCCCCACTTGTTACAAATCGGACACAGGAAAAAGGAAGAATTTTGAGAAACCCAAAATATATTGCCTCTCCAACTTCCTGATGTGTGAGATTGCCACAGAACCATTGCTTCTGCTTGCCTTTGTTAATTTGCTTGGGGTAGAAGAAGGACACCTTGAAAATCATGCAGCTGTTCATTTAGATGTCTTGTTTAGGGGCTGGGAAACCATCATTTATTTAGTTTTGATTTTCAAAACTTCCTTTCATCTTTTAAAAGCCATCAAACAGGGGCTGGAGAGATGCCTCGGCCATTAAGAGGCCATTGTTCTTGCAGAGGAGAATTGAACCCTTGTTCAATTCCCAGCATCATCCATAACTCCAGTTCCAGGGGATCCCAAACCCTCCTCTGACCCCCTCAGGCAGCAGGCATGCACATAATGCACAGACATACACTCGAGCAAAGTATTCATACCCATAAAGTAAAAACAAATAGATCTTTAAAATTAAAAAATAAAGTAAAAATAAAACCCATCAAACATGGCTTTGTGCATCTGAAAAAGTTAATTCTTTTTAAGCCAAATTAGCAATTTTTCCCCAGTAGAAAAATGGAGAATCCATCTTCTATGCTGAGTTCTCACAGATAGAATGTCCGATAAAGGCCTCTGTCACAGCAAGTGCCTCTTACAAAAAGAAAGGAGGAAAGCTATTGATCCCCAGTGTGGACCCAGTGCGTTTATTTCTCAATCACTTGTCGTGAGAACATAATCACCTCATGTCCCAATCACATCCAGACATTGTAAAACGATGGTTCTCAGGGAGCTAGAAGAGCAGGTCCAGACTGCAGAGATAACAGAGTCACCTCTGAGGCTGTGGTTCAGAGGGGGTTGGAGAGAGAAATCTCAGTGGGGAGCAGAAGACACAGGCCTCAGGGCAGTAAGCCAAGTGTGGCGAGGACCTTATTCACAGAGCTCTGTTGTCTTCACACTCTCTCCTAATGGTCTCTTTATGGCCTGTGATTATTTCACCCCTAAAACACTATATTTGGTCTTCCAAGGCCACCAAAGCCAACAATGCTCACTGTCTGTCACTTTGTAAAGAAATACAAGGTGGAGGCCTAAAAAGAAATGAAGCGGACTGAAGACAAATTCAACAGTATTTGTAATTCTATAAACCACACAGCACTTGGTAAAAAAGAGTTCACAATTATCTGATACTGCCATGTAGCTTAAAACAGTAGGTCTAGGTAATCCAGGCTCTGGGGCTCTTCTGGGCAGTACAAAGTGTAGACATTAGGACCCAACAGCAGGAAAGATCTTTTGAAATCATTTACTTCTATTCAATTTGTTCTTTGGACATTTCACACACATACAATGCATTCAGGAGAGTCCTTTTGATGGGATCCCCCTTTTTTTATTAAATCTTAGGAAACATTTTTCAAGAAGCTGTCCCGACATTACTCCCAGCTTTATCTGGAGCTGTGTCTCCCATCTATTCCTGAAGGTGGTTGCTGTCAGGTGAAAAATAAGTCTGACTTGGTTATTGGGTGAATCTCTACTCATCCTCTGGCAATAGACACAGCCTCCCCAGAGTAAACCATGCCTAAAGATCAACTACCTGGTGGGGTCTCTGTGAACAAGGAAGAAGGTGGGACACATGGACTCAGAATAACTGTGCGTTACAACAGCTCTTAGAAGATACTCATCATCTAAGAACTTCAGGACACCATACAATAAGCAAGCCTGGGCCACATGGAGGACCAAAGCACCAGTTAACTGCCTCGAGACCTGATCTCTCTGTGTTACAGATGGAAAGCCACACCAGTGATCCACAAGAGAGGGCGAGAACTGCTCACTATTGCTGCCAACACTTTTAATCAGACTCTTAAGAGAGAAAGCTGGGGGCTGGTGAGATGGCTCAAAGGATAAGAGCACTGACTGCTCTTCCGAAGGTCCTGAGTTCGGATCCCAGCAACCACATGGTGGCTCACAACCACCAGTAATGAGATCTGACGCCCTCTTCTGGTGCATCTGAAGACAGCTACAGTGAATTAGGCCAGAGAGAGCAGGGCTGGAGCGAGTGGGGCTGGCAGAGGTCCTGAGTTCAATTCCTAGCAGCCACACATATGACAGCTCACAGCCATCTGTATAGCTACAGTGTACTCATATGCATAAAATAAATAAAATAATAAATCTTAGAGAGAGAGAGAGAGAGAGAAAGCTGAGCATGGTGGTGCACACCTCTAATTCCAGCTCTTGAGAGGCAGAGGCAGAGGCAGAGGCAGGCAGATCTCTGTGAGTTCAAGGCCTATTCCAGAAGAGTCAGGGCTATGTACAGAGACTCTATAAATAAATAAATAAATAAATAAATAAATAAATAAATAAATAAATAACAAAAAGAATCTTAAGAGAGTAATAGTTGTTTCAAGACTGAACCCTCCTAATGCTAAGACCATTTAATACAGTTCCTCATGTTGTGATGACCCCCAGCCATAAAATTATTTTTGTTGCTACTTCAAAACTCTGATTTTGCTACTGTTATGAATCATTAGGCAAATATCTGATATGCAGATGGCCTTAAGTGACCCCTGTGAAAGGGCCATTCCACCCCAAATGGGTTACGACCTACAGATTGAGAACCACGGCTTTAAATAAAAGAAAGTGAAAGGCAGTGTATGCGAACAGCAAGCACGTGACAAACCAGATTAGTAGACTAATGTCAGACTAAAGCAAACTCTCAACAAACATATTGTATGTCCAAAACAATAGAAGAGTCAATTTGTCAGAAAAATCTTAAACTGTGTATCAAAATTAGAGTTTCAAATTACACTATGCAATAACTACTAAAACTAAGGGAAATAGAACATTTGGAATTTTAATTGGAGATTTAATATCCTCTTACAAGTAGGCCTTACCAAGTCATTTAGAATACAGAAGTGAATGGCACAATCAAGCCATGTTGGTGCTCATGTAACAACAGTACCCCCTGAGGTAGAGTCGGCACTGCCTTCAAGGGCACTGTGAAAGACCATATGCTAGAACATAAAACATGTCTCAATAAGTCTGGATAGACTGAAATCATACAAAGTGAATTTCTTGAGTAAAATAAGATATTTTGTAAAGGTGCCAAGATTTAGAAATTAAGTGGCAAACAACTGATCCTTTGTATTAGGGCTTATGTATCTTGGATTCAATCAACTGAGGTTTAAAAACATTTGAAAGGACACTGTATCTGTGCTGAAGGTACACAGGAAGGGGCTGGGATGTAGCTCCAGTCGCTAAAGTCCTTGCTTAGCATCTCTGAAGCCACAGGCTCTGCCCTCAGCTTCCATATACTGGGTGTGCTGGCACAGTGCACATCTACAGTGCCAACCTGGAGACCTGAGGAAGAAGGATCAGAAATCCTGAGTCATCTTTACCTATAAAAGACCTAGTCTCAAAAAAAGTATATGGGATATGCAAATACTATACGTCTATATTTTGAGCAAATAAATGATATAATATGACCTCTGCTTTTGTAGATTAATTTAGTTTTATTTATGTACATGCTTATATTATGCCACATGAGTACAGTTCCTTTAGAGCTGGAGAGGCATTGTCTTCCCTGGAGACAGGTAGTGTGTGAGTGGCCCGAGGTGCTGGGGACTGAGCAGTTGGTTCTCTCCTACTATTTGGTCCCAGGGATTAAACCCAGGTGGTCAGGCACTCACTGAATCGTCGCACATTGATTTTTAATACTTTGTAATCCACTTTCCATCATATTGTTTACTCTTCCTTATATATTGTTCAATTTTGCAATATTTGGCTAAGATTTTCATGTGTATACCAGAGGTATTCAAGAGTAATTTTTATATTGATTTTTGAATGAGTTATAAAGTGCTCCTCCTCCTCTTCTGTCTCCTTAATAAGAGTGAGGAACACCATCAATATTCTTCAAGTGTTTGGAAAAATATACCAGTGAAGCCATCTGGCCCAGGACTTCCTTTGTTCACACTTGTTGTGCTTACTGATTGTTAACATAAATATACTTAAATTATTCAGATGTGCAATTAGAAACAAGATTGTGAGTGTTGTGGTAAATTGTGTTTTCAGGTATTCAACAGGAAAGGGGAGTTTTTAAGGTAAAATGAAGGGGATGGCAGAAGCCATTTGGAGCAGTGACTCATCCAATAAGGATGGGTACCTTGGATGACGTCACTGAAGGACTGACAAGCAATCTCCAGGCAGACATTCTCACAGAAGCAACTATTGTGCGAGGCCATGGTGTGTCAGTCTCCTGACAGTTCCCAGCAGCCCCGCTCCCTAAGCCTTTGTGCAGGGTAGATGCCAAGGATCTTTCCTTCATCTCAGTAGTAGCCAAGCCTTCTTCATTCTCTTTTGACCAGTTGTTGATTTAATTGTTAGGCATATTGACTGAGTTTCTATGAGTTACTAGAGCTGTATTGGTTTTCACATATTTGTGAATCTCTCCAATTTTCTATTGTTGCTGACCTCTAATTTATTGTAGGAGAGTATGCTTTGTATGAATTCAATGTGCATATTTGTTGAGGCCTGTTTTCTGACCTAACATATAGTCTAACTATGCTGGAGGATGCTCTATGTGCACTTAGAAAATGTACTCTATTGTTGAGCAAAGTAGCCTTTTGGCTTTTGAGAGCAGTTCTCACTGTGTAGCTCTGGTTAGTCTAGAACTCACTATGTAGACCAGGTTGGCTTTTAACTCACAGAGTTGTCTTTGCCTCTTGAGTCCCCTGGGATTAAAGGCGTATGCCACCATGTTTGTCTTTAGTGGAACATTCTACAGACCTGTCAGATCTGATCAGTATTGCTCAAATCTCCTCTCTCCTTACTGGTGTTCTGTCTCGCTGTTTTACTTATTTTGGAATGTGAGGTATTAAAAGTTTACAAACACTACTTTGAATTGTTTATCTCTCCCTTCAATTCTATTCAATTTCTTCTTGAAATCTGAGATCCTGTTACACATACCATATGCTGTTTATATTCATAACTGTTGTTCTTGATGGCTTGATCGCTTTTCCTGCTTTGCCTCTAACAAGTTTCTGTCTTCAAGTTTAACATGTTTGACACTAGTGTATGCTCCCCTGTAGCTGTTTTTTGCTACTTGGTTGGTTTCTTCTTTCTTCTATCCTTCTCTACCACTTTTCTTCCATCGTTTCAAGTCCCTAACACTAAATAGGAAAGAAAAAAGATAGAGGGGTAAGAAAGGAGATCTCTGAATAAAGTCAGGGGTCAGAAAGGCGGCGATGTTATCGTTAGACTACTTCTGGGTGAGTTTCTTGAGGCAAGTTTGACCTTTGCCATCAAGATATGTAACTACTACTTCTTCTTCTTCTTCTTCTTCTTCTTCTTCTTCTTCTTCTTCTTCTTCTTCTTCTTCTTCTTCTTCTTCTTCTTTCCCTTCCTCTTCCTCCTCTTCCTCATCCTCCTCCTCCTCCTCCTTCTCCTTTCTCCTTCCTCCTTCTTCTTTGTGCTTGACTACTTAAGAAACCATGACCATCAACAATCAACAAACTCAAAAAAAAAAAACAAAAACCAAAAAAAACCAAAACAAAACAAAAAAAAAACAATCAACAAACTCTCACCTCTTGGGGGGCCCTATCATTTATATACCCTCTGAAAAGTTCTGAGAATTCCAAACATCACACAAATGCAAAAACTATCTTTAGCTGACAAAATCATGCTTCTTCTAGAGCACAAGACAAATCATAGTCAGCTGCATTCCCCAGATATATTTTAGTTATTGTTTATATAGTCTTCACTGTCCAACTATTTGTGAGTATGCTGTGCACAGTATTATAGTTGGACCGTCTTGTTATCCATTCTCGTAAGACTTTCCCTTTAGCACTCCCTGTAGGGTCATAAAGCAATAAAATCTGTTTTGTTTGTCCAAGATTGTCTTGATTTCTCCTTTTACTTATTACTTACTTGTACATGTGTAAGCCTGCGTTAGTATGTGTGCATCACATGTGGCCAATAGAAGCCAGAAAGGGTGACATCTTTTGGAACTGGAGTTTCAGGTGGTTGCGATCCACCATATGGGTGCTGAGAACTAAACCTGGTCCTCTGCAAGAGCAGCCAGTGCTCTTAACCTCTGAGCCAGCTCTCCAGCCTCCTACTTATTCATTTATTCATTTATCTATTTATTCATTTAGTGTATGTGTGTGAAGGCCTGTATGTATGTATGTGTACCCTGTCCCACGGAGACCAGAAGAGGAAGTTGTATCCCTTGGAACTCTCATTATAGGCAGTTGTGAGCCATCCGAGGTAAGCTGGGAACCTAACCCATTTGCCAACTACAGAATTCTTGGGTTTGGAACTTAGGCAGTATCACCCACTGCCTCTGCCCTCCACTGTTTCTAGGGAGTTCTAGTCAATGTTAGTGTTTGAGGATCCCTGTGTGTAACACATCAATTAGATCCCAAACACTAATGTGTATCATGGGTTACCCTCTTCCTGCTCCTTTAAGACTGTTTGGCTTTGCCATGCGGACTCTGGTGAGAGTTCTTATGTTTCTGGCTTTATACAACTTGGAATTTTTTGAATTTTTAAATGCAGAGGTTAAACTTTTGGTATGAAATTTTCTTATATTACTTCTGTCCTTTCTCTCTTTTCACAGACCTTCTGAATTCCCATGAAGCTTTTAGTGGCCTGGTCAGCAGCACCCCTCAGATCAGTGGCCTGGTCAGCAGCACCCCTCAGATCAGTGGCCTGGTCAGCAGCACCCCTCAGATCAGTGGCCTGGTCAGCAGCACCCCTTAGATCAGTGGCCTGGTCAACAGCACCCCTCAGATCAGTGGCATGCTCAATGGTGCCCTTTGGATCTCTAAGGCTCCTTTCTTTTTTTTTCTTTTGGTTTTTCGAGACAGGATTTCTCTGTGTAGTCCTGGCTGTCCTGGTACTCACTGTGTAGATCAGGCTGGCCTCAAACTCAGAAATCCACCTGCCTCTGCCTCCCAAGCTCTGGGATTGAAGGCGTGCGCTACCACCGCCCAGCGAGGCTCCTTTCATTTTCTTCATTTTTAGATACAATTTTCTTCCTCAGTTTCCTCAACTGATCTTTACACTGATTCTTTTTCCCATGACCTCAATTCAATGAAATTTTTGTTTTGGTTACTGTACTTTTTAAGATAGAATCTCTGTGTTTACTGTCTCTAAGACATCATTCTCACACCTTTAAAACATCCTTTAGAAATGGTTACCTGTGAACATATTTAACGTAACTGATATGAAATTTCTGTCCAGAATGTCCAATGTCAGGGCTTCTTGGGACATTTTCTGTTGTTATTTTTTTTTGCTAAGCACAGTCATCTCTTTCTTGTTTCTTTGCATGCTTTGAAAATTTGTTGCTAGAGACTGGCCAAGTTGGTAAATGTAAGTTAGATAGTCTAGTTCTCCCTCTCTTAGAGTCTGTTGATTATGGTGGCAGGTCTTTAGTGATGTTGGAAATAATTATAGTACTTTCTTAGTTTAGTGTCAGTGCTGAGACTCTTAAGTATCTGGAAAAGCCCACCTGTCATTGCTGAAGGAGATGTGATTTGTGTTTGTGTCTTTGTTTACTTCATGTTTAGGTACAACTTCCAAGCTGTTAGATAGTCACAAATTCTCCCTTAGGAGGCTGGAGAGATGGCTTAGCAGTTAAGAGCACTGGCTGCTTTCCCCCAGAACCAGGGTTCAATTACCAACATGGCATCAGGCAACTCACAGCTTCTGTAACTCCAGTTCCATTTAATGAAATAAAGTGTTTAGAGCCTTCTTCTTACACCAGGCAGTTGACCCAGAAACACTCAGCAAATCCTCTTCCTGCTGCTGTGATAAAGCAGCGTGGCAAGGGAGTGGGGGCTCCACAGTCAGGAGTGTGATGCAGTGGGTCACTTGGCTCCACAG
>JADRCD010235420.1:0-10589 GCA_019843815.1 Montemys delectorum
TGGAGCAAGAAATGGAGGCCACTGAAGCAGATGAAGGGGAGTCATCAGAACATCATTCTAATATATGTGTGTGTGTGTGTGTGTGTGTGTGTCTGTGTGTGTCTGTGTGTGTCTCTCTCTGTGTGTATGTGTATGTCTATGTGTATGTCTCTGTGTGTGTATGTGTGTGTGTCTGTGTGTGCATGTGTGTTTATGTGTGTGTGAGCATAAACTTCTTTCATTCACTGTAGCACTCAAATTCCTGAACTATCAAAGACAACACTTGCCTCTCCAGAAATTAAAACATCCTAGTTCAGCCAGGCGGTGGTGGTGCACGCCTTTAATCCCAGCACTTGAGAGGCAGAGGCAGGCAGATTTCTGAGTTGGAGGCCAGGCTGGTCTACAAAGTGAGTTCCAGGACAGCTGGGGCTATAACAGAGAAACCCTGTGTCGAAACAAAACAAAACAAAACAAAACAAAACATCCCATTTCAAATGCTGTTTGAACCAGGAAGGCTATGGGCTGCAGGAGTGGCTGCTTTAGGCCTTCAGTTAAGTGTCCGTGGCTTTTACTAGCTCTGTGTACTCCTTCTACTCCTTACCACTGGAGAGAGTTGTTTTTAATCTTGTTGGCAATAACTTACTGAGTGGGGACTGGTGAGATGGCCCAGCAGGTAAGAGCACTAACTGTTCTTCTGAAGGTCGTGAGTTCAAACCCCAGCAACCACATGGTGGCTCACAACCACCCATAATGAAATCTGACACCCTCTTCTGTGTACTCATTTATAATAATAAATAAATCTTTTTAAAAAAATAACTTACTGAGCACATTTTCTACCTTATTACTATCACATTTGGCAGAAGGAGGAGGAGGAGCAGCGGTAGCAATTATGTGGCAATATAGGTATATAATAGTAACAAAAAACAACAAGAACTAGAATGTGGGGTTTACTATTTGTGATCTTATTTCCCAGAGCATTGCAGAGAGTGGTGCCCTATTAAATGTGCCTATTCAATCAAAGGCTCATGAGGTGGAGCTATTTATCAGCTAGCTGTATATTGTATTGTAGGAAATCAAGAAAGATCTAGAAACTGCAGAGAAATTACCCTCCTGGGTAGTAGAGTGGATTAATACCATCCTATAGACTTATGGGTACCTTTTTATTTCCTACTCAAAATTAAAAAGGCGAGACATGTACCTAGATAAAATTCTAACTGTAGAATAGGGAATACGGACACACAAGTTTGCTGGTATTGACTCCTCTACCCAGAAGCAACTGTTGCAGGAGATTCTCTTGTGTCTTCGCAGAGATGGCCAGGCATGCACAGTCATCTACAGGTTCCTTTAGGAAGCTGGTGCTGACTTAGTGTTCCTAGTGCAGTGGATGTTGTCAGGGTTCTTCCTACCACCATCCTCCTGATGCTCTGAGCTCTGGTCGCTAATGGATCCCAGTGGCTCCTCTTCTCCAGAGGACATCCTTCGGAAGAGTGTGGGCTGCCTTGCTGTGCTGGTTCTGTAGCACATCCTCAAGTTAACTGATCAATACAGGAATATAAGACAAGGGAATCAACTCCTTTGCCTCTAGGCTGAGTAAGCATTGGAAGTAATTCCAGCTGAAACTTGTTTCCAGCTGAGACCTCTTTGTTGTTTTCCTCTCTCATCTCCATACTGTTTGTTTCAACCCGGCTTCTTCTCTTGAGAGTGAGAGTCTTGTAAGCTGATCTCTGCTTCAGCCCCCATTTCTAGGAAGCCATCAGCAGGAGGCAGTCCTAGAAAGTCAACTAAAGATGGAATTCTCAAAGGGACCCCATGGGAAATGAGGACAAGTCCCATTGCTAGGCAACCGATCCCAGGGCTACTTACTGGAGTATTAACAGTACTTGGGTTAGCATGGCAGATGACTTTGCTGGACAAGGGAAGGGTACAGGAGAAGACGTGCGTTAGCTGTGCGCAGTCTTTGGTCACTGACAGGTTTGAAGAAAATACTGTAAGGACTTGGAGATGGGTGACTACTATTAAGCAAGCAACAAGTTGGAGTTGGAAGACATGTTCAGCAGATTTTTAAAAGACTTTCAACACTTGCATCCTAACGGGAGACTAGATGCAGCCCCAGAAATTTAAGAGCTAACTAGATTGTCATCTTGGATATAGTGTAAGAATTGAGCAAATAGGGACACCTCCTAAAAATACCCAGGAGCAAGGAATGTCCACTAAGCCTAAAGACAGAGCTTCTGAAGGGTTTACCGAGCAAACATCAGTCCCCAGGAGATGCCCTAATTGTGAGAGTAATGCCTGGTTCCAGGAAACGTCTCCAGTAAGGGGTGGATCCCCCCACACCTCCTACGTACAATTGGTATCTCTTCCTCACCTGGGGCACAGAGATCAATGAAAACAAAAGACAATGAGCTCCACCAATGAGAGATAACCAACTCGCTGTAAACCTATGTACTAAAAGGTATAAAAAGTGTGTGCTTTTGTTCCTGGTGGTAACCTTTGGTCCAAATGCAGGACGACCCCAGTATACTGGTTCAATAAAAACCTCATGCAAATTGCAGCGATCTCCCTCCCTGATTCTTCGAGAGTGAGGCACCCATGCCAAATTTAACAGTATTTCCAATGCCAAAGTTGGGGTCCTGACACAGAAACAGCAGAACCCTGAGCTTTGGAGTGAGGCTTTCTTGAGAACTTGGAACCCTCAGATTCAAGTAGGCCTCTTTGATTTTGTTGCAAAATACAGGGTCTTACTTGGGTCTGTGTGGCAAATCTCATCTTGACTTGACAATCGAGGAGGGAAGGGAAATTAGTGCCCCACCTCCCGTGGGCCAAGCTCTGTGAGCCAACTCTAATCTACTTCTGGGTTGATTCTTAAAATCCAGGGAAGGCAAATGACCACGTTGAATGAGAGATCCCAGAGCTCTCATGGTACAATGTGGAAGTAAGAATGAAAACAAAATGTTACAGAGGCTTCAAATGGATTGGCCAACTGACTAGAAACGTTTCTGGCTCCCTCTGCCCCTTAGCAAGAGCCTGGATGACACTGCTTATCACCCTGAGGCTTAAGGCTCTGCCAGAGAGTAACAGCATCCCTGGGAGGCTCAGGGGTGTTTGTCTTCTATAAGCAGGACATGTGTGTCTAATGGGGCTATTGTTATAATAGTGGCATTGGGGAATGAAAGAGGCCAGAAGAGCTGAGACAGTTCTGAGAAGCAGCGACAATCTATTTACCATAATGGATAGCAAGGTTGAAGTGGCAGCCAGGGATCTTGACCTGATCTTATGAAGATGGCTGATGGAACATAGCATTTTTCTCTTTAGGCAGGAGGTATGTGGGCAGACGATAAGGGTACTGTATAATATATAGTCTCAGCTAATGAGTGATAAGTGAAAGAGTGGGATCAGACGTCACCCCCAGTGGAAAATTCTAATCTGCTGCTCAATTTCAAGACCTGAGCTGATTCTTAGGCTGCAAGGACTGAAGGAGAGACTGCTGTATATAAGAACCTACATTTATAAAGTGTCTTACAATTATATATATGTGTGCATGTGCTTGCATGTGCTCGTGCATACACACACACACACGCCCCCCCCCCCCCCCCATGGAGTTTCTTCATGTAGCCCTGGCTGTCCTAGAATTCTCTCTATAGATCAGGCTGGCTTTGAATTCATAGAGATCTGCCTGCTTTTGCCTCTCCAGTTCTGGGATTAAAGTAGTAAGCCACCACTGCCTAGCTTTTTGTTTGTTTGTTTGTTTTAAATAACCACAGACTGGGGAAAGAAAAGTACTCTGATTTTTTTTTTAATTTTTTTCTTGAGAAATGTTGATTAAAGGATCTAAGTTGATGGGGCTATCCTGGAGTCCCAGATATCCACCTTCCTTCATTACTCTTCTTTAATTTAGAACAAAAGAGGAATCTCCAGTAGAGGAAAGGCTCTGTATAGATTCTTCAAGTCCTCAGAGAAGTCACAGCAGTGCATTCTTGAGAAGTGCTGGGGGATTGCCATGTTTAGTTTAAAACAATGACAAGCCTTAAAAAAAAAACCCAAAATTTTTCCGAAATCTTTTGAGATACAAACATGAGGCCCATTCAACGTCATAGGGATAACTGCATTTTTATACTGGTATTTTTCCTTTGTTGTAGTTTTCATTTTCTAATACAATTGTGGCACATCTCAAATACTTAAATATTGAATAAAAGCAAAGGAGATGTAATGGTGATTCTCTGCGGGAAGTCACCTTGCATTTCTTTTTTTAAAATTTAGAGTCTTGCTGAGGCAGTCCCCTGGCTCGGTTCTGGGAACTGCTCGGGTTATTGGCATGTACCACACAAGGCTACCCTGAATTTAAAAATTAATTTCTCTCTGTTTCATGTTAAATAGATTAAATGAATAAACATACCTGAAGAGCTGTTGAAAGGCTCTGTGGGCTATGTGTGGACATTTATTACTTTTAAAGATTTCTATTATTTGTTAAAATTCATCAAGAAGTTATTGTGCAGGAGAAATGCAAAGAGGTTAAATTAACCACTCTCTATCATCCATGTGCTCAGTCTGGTAGGTTTGGAGTTAGATCCAGCACTGTAAAAAGGCACAAAGACCTTTCAAGAAGAGTGTCCTAACAAAAAAACAAAAACAACAGCAACAAAAAAACCGATTGGGCCATCCAGAAGAGGAAAAGTTAAGAGTGGAGTGAGCAAACACTGTTGAATTAGCAACAGTTCTGCATCACAGAATGTGGATTTGCTCTTTGACTTGGGGCAAGAAAATAACGCTTGTAAATTAGTGTCACTACATTTTCCATCATTCAACTTCAGGGTTTGAATGAAGGTGCGTTTAGTTTTACACCATCAGGACCCGGGTTCTAGAACTGCCTGCGTGATAATTTGCTCTTTACACGGGGCAAGAAAGTAAGAGTTGTAAATGATTGCCTCAGATTCGTTTTCCATGAGGTAACCTCAGGCGTTGAAGGTGTCTTGAGTTTTGTGCCAAGCAGAAACTCAGGTTCCAGAACTGGCTGGCTGCTAATTTGCTCTTTGATTCCTGGCATAAACGTTAGGCTTGCAAATGATTTGCCAGCCCCTACGCAGCTATTAGGTTCCCCGGAGACCACCGCCGAGTTCTAATTTTTGGTTTCTTGTTCTTCTACCCTACCAGCTTTGGCAGGCATCTGCAGCTCGCCAGACTGATCTGGGGCGCGGCTCCTTTAAAGGAGCTTAGACGACGCCCGGGGTCTCTCCGGGCTGAGGAGCAGGGGCGGAGCGCCCGGCTCAAGGGCTTCCCACGCCGCCGGAGACGCCTTGCGTCACGGCGCCAGTAGCCAATCAGGGTGGAGCCTGGAGGGACGCATTACTAAGGCGACGGGCTCGACGCCTCCCCTCTTCGGGATGAATTAGCGGCGGGTTCTTCTCACAGGTTGTGACCCCCGTGGAGTCGCTGTCTCGCCCCAGTGTCCCCGCGACGTCGCGCGTTTTCCCCCGGTGTGTCCCAGGTGCGCGGCCCGCGGTGTCAGGTGTGGGCTTCGGCGCGGGGAACATGGCGGCGGCCAAGGGATTTTTTTTTTTTTTTTCCCGAGTGGGCGGATAGGGTGCTGCCTCCGAGAGCAGGCCTCCTCGGGTGGGCTCTGGGGGGACGGTCACTCGCGGGAATTGGTTGGAGGGCTAGGGCGAACGACTCTAGGGAGGCTGAGGCCTCCGGAGCTGATCAGGCTGCGGGGGCGAGGAGCGTCGGGTGCCCAGTCTGTGCTCACTGACAGCCACCTTCCTGTCCACACCACACATTGGAGGAACCCGGGAGCTGCCCGGTCCCCCAGACACCTCCTAAGGTGTGCCAGGGGCCAGATTCTAGGCACATAAGGCTTCCCAGGGGTCGCCACGTGAAAAGCCCACAAGAGAGTTTTTCAGGGTTCAAGCTGTTTGTGTCTTGCAGGTGATAGAGGTGTGCCCTAGGTCTAGGTGGCAGTGCCACAGAAGGAAAGATAGGCCACATTGAAGGCTGGCTTCCTTTTTATTGGCATTCGCTCTTGCTAAGGGCTGGCCTCTCAATTCACGGTCCTTGCCTCTGCCCTGGTATTGGTGCGATAACAGGCGAGCTTCACCACGCCCACCTGGCAGGTTTGTTCTTTCAGGTTGTATCTTAACATCTAAGATTATGTTTGACCAGAAGCAATAAAGACTAGGCTTGAGGTGTTTCTTTGTGGTTGTGGAGCTGTTTTGTTTCCTGGATCTTGCCTGAAGGCTTAGTCGCCTCTGATTGGATGTAGACCAAGCTAGGCTTTACATTCATTGAAGTCCAGGAGAAGTATTGAAAAAAATAAATCGGTGAAGGCATTACCAAGATAAAATGCTTCCTATTCATATCCATCAGGTATTTCGGCAAAGAAACACCCTGTCATAAATAGTTTAAAGAGTTGGATGGACTACTTTTAAAAATACTATTTTGTTGAAAGACTTTGCAAAATTCATATATTTAAAGAAATATTTGTATTTGTGTATGTGAGGCTGCATGAGTTTGTATTCACCACACAATGTGGTGCTGGAGTTTCAGATGATTTTTTGAGTCGCCTAATGTAGGTGTTGGGAGCCCAACCCTGGTCCCTTAAAAAAGCAGTAAGTGAGCTATCACTCCAGGTCTTAGACTTCGGTATTTTTGATTTAATAAAGAAATTGAAAAATCACAGAGCACTTAGCTTTAGTCCTAATAGTAAGGTGTCCAGTGTATCTTGCACTGTGATTTCCACTTGGCTTTAAGTTGAGCAAATGTTGGGGATCCCTCTTCTTACCAGGTCTAAAGGTTGGCTCCTGCAGATGTTAGAGGGACTCTTTCAAATGGAATCTGGGGAAATAGGGTCAGTTTAGCCTAGGATTGAGGTTATATGTAGTGGTAACTAGGCTGCTTCTTAAAATATGGTAATTATGTAACTTCTGGGAGGTGCTTTGTCTCTGAATAGAGATGACATTCCTTGATGTTTTCTGTGGGGGGCAGTTCATATAAAAGTCTTAAAAACAGTGTGCTAAGAATTGACATTGATTAGTTTCTACTCTTCTGCTTGGTGGTGTGTCAAGGGCCTCATAAAGTGTCAACTCAGTCACTCAACACCAGTGTAAAGTGTGTACTTTAACAGGAAGCTGGAGCACATAGACATTTAAATCATTTATCCTAAACCATACAGATAGCATTTTGAGTCCAGCCTGTGGCTCTTGCCCCCTTTCTCTTTCTTTCTTTCTTGTACTGGGGATTGAATGCAGGGGCTTGCACATCTAAACAAATACTCTAATCATTGAACTATCCCCAGCTTCTTTTTTATTTTTAGAGACAGGCATGGTGTGATGGCTATTCCCAGTTGTCAACTTGAATGAACTACAGTCCAGAAATGGAGCGATCCAGATCTTCTAGCCAGGCTGGATGACACAGGCTTTGTTGTTGTTGTTCCAAATCCTGAGGCATAGTGGCTCTGAAAAGCTTTGGTCTAGGCAAAGCTGTACACACCTTTAATCCCAAGAGACAGAGGCAAGCTGATCTCTGAGTTTAAGGCTAGCCTGGGACAGAGCAGGTTCCAAGAAAAGCTTAGGTCCAGGCATGGAGGCACACACCTTTAATCTGGGCCATACCTTCTGCTGGGGGCCTATACAAGGACAGTCGAAGAAGGAAGAGTTCGTTCTTCTTTGCCTGCTTGCACTTACTGTCAGCACATCTGCTGGAACCTACTTCTTTAGGATTACAGCTGAAACACCTAGCCTTGTGGGACTGAGCAACTACTAGATTTTTGAACTTCCCATTTACAGCTGGCCATTGTTGGGTTAGTTGGATTGCCGAGTAAGTCATTTCAATAAATTACATCCATAAGTTCTGTCTGTGACTCTAGAGAACCAGGGTTAGTCTTGAACTCATTCTTTAGCTCAGGAAGGTCTTGAACTTGTGGTGTTCTTTTTGCCTCAGCCCTATAAACAGGGCTGAGTTTACAGTCCTGTCCCACAAAGCCTGGCTCCTGTGTTCTTTCATACCTTCACTATGTGTATACAGGTATATCATGTGCTAAGGGAATTTGTGATCTGAGTTTTTAAGGTCTTTTAGTTATATAAACACCCGATTCACTCATTCTTCAGCGCCCTTAGATATCTGTGGTAGTAGCTACAATTACTTTGGTTAAGTAGTGTGTCCATTCTACTTTGTTTTTAGGACAGCAATCTCATCTGTAGTGCAGATTAGTCTGGAACTTAATTGGTGATCCATGCTGGCTTCAAACTCTAAGCAGTCCTATACACTCAGTCTCTTGAGTGAGTGTTAGGACTATAAGAAAGTGCTGCCCTGTGCAGTTTTGATGTCCAATATTCTTAACTATTTTAAAATATAGAATTTTTATACCTATCAGGAAACACAAGTCAATAATTTTAGTTTTTATTAAATTCTTTTGTGTATGGTTTGTGGATATGTTGGGGTTCAGGAATCACCACAGAAACCACTCAGACTCGTGTGTCTCAGTTAAGCAAGAATACTTTATTGAACATACACTCCAAGACTGATCAATCAGGGTCACAGCATAGACTCAGGAGCTAAGTAAGACTGGACCTTGTACGTTTTTCAGGGCCAGTTTATAAAGGAAAAAAAAAACCACATTGAGCTCATGTACAGGTACAGGAAGTGCTGCCCTGTTATTAGCTCTGACTCCAACTATTTTGGCTGGCTAGACAGAACAGTTCTAACTCATCTATATTCTGAATGGTAGAGCTTATGGTTGTGGAATTTCTTAATATAAACAAATCTCAGAATATAACAGGTTATGTGGTGGGCATGACCATGTTTTTAGTTATGCTATTTTTCTGGTCAGTGACTGGCAGGCATGAAATGAAATGGCTACAGCTACACTAGGAGCAGGCCTCAACAGTGTGTATGTGTAATGGCATGCACACGGAAAGGTTCCATCTTCTGAGGAAGGGTCTCACTGAGCCTGATGCTCACTGATTGACTAGACTGGGTTATTTATTTATTCACTGATTGATTGCTTGCTTGATTGTTTTCAAGCCCCTGGTGCTTTCTCTGCCTCTCTGAGCATCCTCTAATTTCTGCCTCCTGGTGCTTGGATCACATACATACGTGTTGCAGGATATTTGATTACATTGTGAACCCAGATATTGTGAACTGTAAAAACTGGTTTCTAATGTGGTATCCTTAGCCTTTAATCCTAGAGGTTTCTGTTTACTGTAAACAAGTGCTTGTAGGGTAGATCAATCCTAGCATACACCTTTAATCCAAGAACTAAATAAAGGTCAAGAGGCAGAGCGAGTAAACAGCAGATAGGAGTGAACAGAACTCAACAGAAGAAGGGTCTTTGAGTTGAAGGGTATTTAAGACATTGTGGAGAAGGGAAAAAAGTAGAAGAGAAAGGTAATAAGCTGGGTGCTTCCTCTGCCTCTCTGAGCTAGCAGGCTTTTTCCACAGCATCTGGCTCCTGAGTCTTCATTTAGTAGTTTGGGATTCTGTTTTAAAATTAACACATGCACATGCTGCCAAATCTTGGGGACTGAGGATCTGAATTCAGGTCCTTAGGCCCATGTGGCAAGCATTTCACCCACTGTGCCAACTTCTCAACCCTGATTAAATCCTTTGAGAGAATAATTTGATGGATGAATTAAAACAAACTAGTTTTAGTACAGTAGATTGTTAAGATAGATTAATATTTTTCTCAGTCTTTATAGAAGAAAATGACATAAGTAGAAGTGGCCGTGACATTCATTATTTTTATCAGCTCTTTCTGCCTCCTTGGAATGCAGAATTATTTCCTAATCTGATCTTTGGCGTTCAAGGAGAGGCCCAAGTCCAGCCTGAAGACTAAGTGTATGAATAGATTATTAACTTGCAGTGTGCTGAGCACTCAGATATAGTGGTGGGAACAGATACTGTGGGAACATGTGCTGAGATGGGCCTAGCCAAATGAGGAAGGGAGCTAAACAGAGCATAAGAATGGCCTGCTTGTGAAAGTACATCCTAGGAAACTGGCAAGGCAGGATAAATGGGAATATGCATAGCCTTTCAGGGGAGGAACAGGAACAGTAAGGTCCAGGCCGTGAGTTCTCAGCTAACACTCATTTTATGCTGTGGGCAGTGAGGATTTATCAAGGGTGTTAAGTTGGAAGTGCTAGTTATTCTTTTATGACAACTGGCTTTCCCTTCCTGGGAAGAGGAACCTCAGTTGAGACAATGCCTCCATCAGATTGCTGGTAGGCAAGTCTGTGGGTCATGTTTGATTAATGACTGATGTGGAAGGGCCCAGCCTTTGAGGGGTGGTGCTATCCCTGGACACATGGTTCAGAGTTGTTTAAGAATGCAGGCTGAGCAAGCCATGTGAACAACCCAGTAAGCAGCATTCGTGTTTCCTTGGCCTCAGTTCTTGTCTCCATATTCCTGCTTTAAGTTTCTGCCCTGACTTTCAAAACTCAGTGATGAGCTGTAACAGAGACTTGAAAATTGAAATAAACCCTTTCTTCCCTCATTGCTTTTGGTCATGGTGTTTTATCACAGCAGTAGAAATTCTAACTAAGACATGGAGTAATATGACCCTTTTAGAACTCTCTGTTCTGCTTGCTTGCTTGCTTATTTATTTATTTATTTATTTATTT
>JADRCD010235421.1:812-13277 GCA_019843815.1 Montemys delectorum
CAAACAAACAACAAAACATGAACCATTGATCTGTCATTACCTAAGGGGACCAATGCTCCAGGTGTAGCATCTGTCTCACCCGTCAAGCCCAGGCATTCCTGAAATACAAAGTGACTACAAGTTTAGGACAATGACTCTGTTCCTTTAACCTTAAATGGGAGAGGATGGACAGACGGACTAGAACACCTATGTGTGCAGACAAGCAAGCGACTGTAAGTGAAGGAAAGAGATGAAGATGAAGGCAGAGATACCCAGTTTTCCTTTGGCTTAAGTTACCTTGATGATACTTCTGAACAAAAGCGACCTTAAAATGCCTGTTACTGGATACTTAGTCTTGAGTACATAACCCAAATATGGCTTAATCTGCTCCTCAGAGAGATATCATAATAGAACCCTCAAAAACGCATGGGACTCAGAGAAAAATAAAATAAAATAAAACGTCTTCCTTTTGTAGGTGGTGGTTCTTAAAATATAAGACTTGAATTCCAAAGACAAAGACCCTCCTATCACAGCTCCAGTATAGACAAGCTCCTTTGTCTAACTGATGGAGCCTGAGACAGTCAACAAAAACAGACTTTGTCCAGAAAGGGGAGTATTGGGAAACAAGCCCAACATCCTCTGCCTGGGTGCATACAAAAACATGGGGAAGAAAGTCCTGCAAGAGATCCCAGTCCCTCAGCTGAGAGCTTTACAGCCATCCTGTAGATGGTAATGCTTGCACGACCCACGATAGTAATTAAGAGAAAGGCCAAAGGCCAAGGGGAAACAGTGTGACCGTTGGGAAGAAGGAAAGCAAGGGAAGGAGGAAAGTTTGGGTCAAATGTGTCCCTGCAGTGCCAGCACACTGGCGCCATCTGGAGGAGTGTCATTCAACTCAGATTACACAACATGTTAGTGACTGACTTAATCCAAAAAAAAAAAAAAAAATGTTATAGTTTTAATATGGTTTTCCATTTGTTTTTGAAGTTTAAAGACTACTCCTATCTGTTTGGGCTTCTAAACTTGCTTGCAAATAGGCACTAGTTAAAATATTAACATTCCCTTGCTCTTTATCTTTACTTCCCTTCGCAGTCTCTCGAGAGGTCCTGCAGGGCATTTCACATGGGACGATAGAGACTCTGCCATTGCTAGTCAGCTTATTCAGCTTCATATTATTAGTAGACTTCCACCCTTTGCATTCAGGATTCTGTGCAGAAATAGCACCCATGGAACGAGTATCTATCATGAAAATAGGTCTACTAGATGGCTTATATCATAAGAGATGAATATTTCCATAATGGCTTTTATTGTACACTGGAGAGGCTAAGAACCCAGTAACTTCTTTGTCCATGAAGCCAGAGACCTCAACATTCCTCATCTGGCACTGTAGGCCTGAAGGACTCCTAAGAGCCATTGGTCTTCCATCACATTGGAGAGCCATGAAAGACAGGTTTCTATGACCATGAAGGATTAGAGCTGAAGTAATAGCAGCACTTTCTAGCAAGTGGTAAAGGTGGGCAGGTGAAGGCACCCCCACTCTCCCCCAGACTTCCTGATATCTGGCCTGCCAGACCATAAAGATAACACCTAATATAAGGAAGGGTCTTCTCTTCTCTCCTCAGTAAGTCTAGCCCAGAACCTATCTCCCAAATGTGCCCAGATTCTTCTATTAGTTTATTTGAGATTCTTTTTTATTGATTATTTTATTTATTTAAACGTTATCACTTCAAACGTTATCACCCTTCCCCGTTTCCCCTCTGCGAACCCCCTACCTCACTCCCCCTACTCCCTGCTTCTATGAGGGTGCTCCCCCATCCACCCACACACTTCTGCCTCACTGCCTTAGCATTCCCCTATGCTGGGGCATCGAGCCTTCACAGGACCAAGGTCCTTCCCTCCCACTGATGCCAGATAAGGCCATCCTCTGCCACATATGCATCTGGAGCCACGGGTCCCCCCCCCCCACCCATGTGTACTCTTTGGTTGTTGGTTTAATCCTTGAGATCCAATCGAGGACAACACACTTTAAGAGATTCCAAGGCAAGACTAACTAGAGCATGGCTAATAATTATTAGTCATGTCTTGTAAGACATGGTTCTGATAGCTTTTCATTCTTCGTTCTCTGAGCCTCCCATCTACTAAATACATCCCCATCTCCTCTGGGATGCAGAGTCTTTGGGTCATGAAGAGAGACAAACGTGAAACAGATGTAGCATGCTCCTGCACCAAAACAGTAAGCACTTATTGCCAAATGAAATTCAATTTCCCTTGAGAATAATTTCACTGACAAAGAAGGCCCTTTGTTCCCCTGTAAAGAAACAACTAGCAGCCCTGTGAGCAGAGGAGCTATGCTCATTTGCCAGTAGCTTCTTTTGACAAAGGCTGAGACTCAACCTGACCCTGAACAAATACAGTGATGTAAGTCTTAGAAAATTTAGAGCAGGGGGTATCGAATCATTGAGAGTGTTGAAAAAAAAAATTGGTGCAACTAGATCTTTGCGGTAGCTTACACAAGTATCACTAAAACCACTAGGCCTCAACAGCATGCCCATGCTTCCCAACTATTAAGTCTTGAGTAACTATAGAATGGTCAGCCCCAGATGAGATGATTAGCTTGAATGATCAAATAGAACCAGCACTTAAGTTACCCTCACCCACACTTTACCTCACTGTGTGGCTCACTCTGTCCTTGACCTTGTGGCAACTGTTCTGTCACAGCCTTCCGAACGCTAGGATTACAAGTGTGTGACCACCATGCACAAGCCTTCCTTTAGCATAGAATTTACACGATGGGGCAGATAATATAGGAGATTTCTGTAGCTTAAATTTTTTATAGTATCTCGTCATGAAAATGGAATTTTTCTATACCCTTGATAGAACCTAACTTCAGAACTGGGGTTGCTATTGACCCCTTCAGAATTAGCTAATTAGTTTATTATGTGCATCCATCTGCCCTTTGAAGTGCCAAGTGGTTTAATATATGTGGCATTGTAACATCATTAACATTTGTTTAATTGGGGAGAACCGAAAGACCTCTGCCAAGAAAGCAACTTCATAATGTGTAATCTGCAGCACTGCCTTGGTAGGAATCCACAGTCCTGTGGGCATCCATTTGATCAGCATCAGGCGATCCTTCTGTCCTCAGCCAAATCATTTTACTCTGTAAGACCTCATCTTCCCCATCTGCAAAATGGAAAGAAATACAAACTTCAATGAACTCAAACTTTATTGTAAGGCTCAACATAATAGTAAAAGCACACAGTCAGTATGATAAATAAAATTGATGTTTTTATTGGTCAGATTGAACACGTTCGATTCATTTGAAGTTTATACCTGGGATTACTATACTTATTTTTCCTCAAAGATTCAAATAAGGCCTGTCAAATGTTCCCTGTCACCCATGCGCAAGCTCTTCACTGGCCTTTCCTCATAATCACGGCGTGCTTTAATTTAGGGTCAAGGTTGTCTTGTATCTTACTCAAACTTCACCTCCTTTGCAGTCGCAGGATACCACTTATCGCAAGTAGCATTATTTGAAGAGAGGAAGGAACATATCTTTGAAGCTCCATCTAAGCTTTGGCAGCATTGAGAGGAGACAAGAACACATCTATTCAGCTAAGTGGTCACAATGCCGAGCGCTAGGTCCACCATTTTTTTTTTTTGTCTTAGTTGCCCTTTCTGTGTTGAGTGCTGACTGCTTGCCAACACTACCTCAAACTGTTGCTGTGCGTAGGTTCTTGGTAGGAGATGTGGGCCTCTCCTTATGTATTATCTTGACTGAGAGATCCGAGTGAGGCTGAAACCTTTCCTCTCTGCTTTACCATGAGCCCCAGCCCGGACCCACTGCCCAAAAGAGCACATTGTAACACTGCCAAAATCCTATCGACAATCAGTAGATTTTTTACCAACACACCGGAAACCACATATCTTTAGTAAACACGGGAGAAAGCTGAGCCCCTGTAACTCACACAACCTGGTCATTTTCCACACCCAGAACTAACATGCTAGCATGTCAGCTCAGGGGCTCAGCTGGGTGCAGGAAAGAGGAGTTTACCAGGTGTCCGTCTTTCAGACAGGAAAGCGCGCAGGCCTTCATTGACGACACCACCAGGATGGACTGGATGGCCAGGATCTGTATGCTGAATATGTAAGCACCAAAGTGAGGAAACGAGGAGACAGGCCTTGGGCAGGTAAGAAGCCAAGCCGTCATGAGGATTCACGGACTGGAAGTGGTGCCTTTAGTAAACAACCTCCGAGGGCTGTCTCAGCCTTTCCCTAGGACGCGTGGCTACGAAAGAAAGTCAACCACAGGAGCATCCTGATCTCAGAACCCCAGTTTGCAGACATGGAAGCAACAGTATCCTGCCATTTGTATGATAGACGGGGCGTGGAATCACATTTTGGCAAGGTAGCCCAAAGTGAGGCACAACAAGGTAAAACTTCCCCATGGTATTTCATCCTGCTTGAGATCAGTACCCAATTCCTTGAAGCTAGGACCTTCAAGTCACTGTGACATATGGGCCAGGCTCCACGGTTACCTCTGCACGCCACTCTGAGTAATTACCATCTATCAAATATTCCAGGCTATTCTAGAGTTTAACACACACACACACACACACACACACACACACACACAAGGAGAACACAGTGAAAGGGGGGGGGGGCGCCAGGGGGAGGGGGGAGGGAATTCAAGGACTGGCCTTTAAACGGAGCAGCTTCGGAGTCTACTGACCTGGCAGAGGAGTGTGGCAGAGAACGGAGACCCTACCGTGAAACCGTAAAGGTTGATGGGAGAGGAAGAACTAGACGCTCTTTATAGTGATTAGACTTCATCATAGACAGTATTTATTAGCCCTTAAATTATTTTACTTTAGAGTGGTCTCACTCTTTGCCAGGCACTGTGGTAAGCACTTTAAAACCTCTATCTGAAACAAACAAACAAACAAACAAACAAAAAGAAGAAGAAATCAAAGTAACACTATTTGGTAAGAAAACTGAAATCCAGATAGCTTCAGGCATGTATCCAAAGACACAGGGTCTAGTACCTGGAACTTTTAATGGTAACTTCCATGGCAAAGGGAACTTTGTAGGTGTAACAAGGATCATGAAGAGATGCTAACCCAAGGTGGATCCTAGATGTGATCAAATCATCCCAAGAGATGGGCAGATGGAAATGTGACATGGAAGGCAAATAGTGCTGTGTTCTCATCAAAAAAAAAAAAAAGACCTTTTGGTATGCTACAGTGCTGGCTTTGAATGAAGAAGTGGGGAGCAAAAGGATGCCGGGAAGAGGGCTCAGGACCTGGGTTTCCCAAAGAATGGAATCCTCCAGGAATGTATGAATCAGCGGTTCTCGACCTTCCTAATGCTGTGACCCTTTAATACCCCTATGTTGTGGTGACCCCAACCATAAAATTATTGCGTTGCCCCCTCATAACTGTAATTTTATTACTGTTACGCATCATAATGTAAATACCTGTGTCTTCTGATGGTCTTAGGGGATCCCCATGAAAGGGTCATTCAACCCCCAAAGAGGTGACCCACAGGTTGTGAACTGCGGGTGTAGATGGGGAAGAAGCATGTGCTGTCCAAAGCTGCGTAGTTGGCAGTCGTTTGCTATGAAGGACCGAAGGGAAGCAAAGAAGTGACGATGAGTCTCTCCAAGTACCGGACAGCCGCACATCTGGGAAACACAGAGCAGGGAGTCAGGCAGAGAGACAGAGACAGAGAGAGAGAGAGAGAGAGAGAGAGAGAGAGAGAGAGGGAGGGAAACATATAAGGGGATCAGAAGGACGGAGAAGAAAAGCACTGAAAATTAAAAAAAAAAAAAAACAGGTGGGAAAGATGGAGAAAAAGAGGAAAGAAGTAAAAGATCTCAAACAACCTCAAGGTCTATGGCAGCTTTGCTGTGGAAGCACGTGAGTCAGGGGAAGTTGGCATGAGCCCTTCGTGGATGCTGGCACTCGGCTAGTGTTACAGGGCTCAGTAGCTCTAAATCCTGAGGTGTCACAGCTGAAGGGAGGGCAGATTGATGTAGTCCTAGTTCCGAGGTCAGCTGGCTCTGGGACTGTTGGACACAAATGTTAAGTGGTTATATATGAGGCTCAAAAAAAAAAAAAAAAAAAGATATGAATGGCTCAACTTACTGTGTACCACCCATTCAATTATGGCCTTAATTTGATTTTAAAATATGTTTTTGTATTTGCATATGTGTGCATGTGTGTTCATGCCTGTGCCACAGTATGAGATGTCAGAGGACAACTTGCACGCGCTGCCGCCTCCCTCCTCTACCTCATGGACTCCAGGAGTAGTTCAGGTTCTCAGATATGGCAGTAAGGGCCTTTACCCAAGGAGCCATCTCATTGGCCCCCTGATCCTGTTTTTAATATATATTCTATAATATCTCATAGATATTAAAGAATATCTTTTTAATTATGATGTAATAATCTTGCCATTCCTTATTACAGATTACAACTTGTAGTAGTATAGTATGTTCACTTAAATCTTATAACTATGTTTCAAGAAACAATTATTTATAAATGCATTTTTATTGTTTTAATTTTTATGTAAATTACCAAAACTTCACTCTATACTTGCATCCAATAGTTAATCGTGGAAAACATAAATTAAACGGGAAAACGAGTGAGTGTGTCTAGCATTTTAACAACATGGCATGCACAGCAACGTTTGTGCTCCCGGCTGGAGCATGTATCTGAGAGTCTATTGCTGGTTAAAGTTAGTGTTACAACAGTTTCCCTAAAGAAATTACAAACGACATTTTGAAGTTCTCTGGGGCTTGGAAGAGAGACTGAGAGAGACATTTGGAGTCCATATATGGCACCCAGAGTACAGTCATTTTCTAAATTTTCTAAGACACAACCCTCATTATACCTCTGAAAAGCGATATTGCGAGGAACAATTAAGAATGTGAGGATACTAGCTGAGCTGCTTTAGTGCCATGAGAAGACATTTAACTCAGCCACTTCTGCTGAAAATCAGAAAGGGAAATAGCAACCAAATACCACAACGTACGGAGTCTCTGTTTTTCGATAAAAATGCCAGGTGAAAAGGTCTTATTCAAATCCACACAGTATTATCCACCTCTCTCGAAGTTGGTTTTCCCCTTGGCACAAAAGGCACAGCCCTGCTTTCCTAACACAAAGCCCTGAGTAACAGCGCCATCTAGTGGATTTCTGTGACATAGGCAACAGCACTGCCTGCCAAAACAAGCCGTGAGTGTTTGCCCGAGCCACGGATACTATTATGGGTCAATATTTAGCACCTGGAAAAAAGTCTCCTGTCCAGAGAAGAAGAGGGCTGTAACTGAATCCCAAGAGCTCTGGGGGGTTTTTCCCATTGGAAAGATGACAATATTGATGTATTTTTTTTTTGTAAGTATCATCAATCTTACCACAAGGGATGATAATGCTGCTTGAACAAGACAAAGCTCACTGTTTCCGCATGCCAACCTAAAAGCTCAATCCAAAACCATTAAGTTTAACAATATTCTCCCTTTTATTGCTGTACAATTTCTACTGTCTTCAGAAAAGCCACACTAGTCCACTCAGGCAGTTCAAACGAGGGCAGTTAGTCCTTTGTGTCAGATCTACCAACTACCCGCACCTGGCCCCTGCACCTCGGGTGGCAGCAGCAGCATCCCTTTGTCCACTTGACAGGTCAGGAATCTCTTGGCAGCTGCCTCTTCCACCGCTGCCCTCCTCCCGCTCCATCAAGAAATTTAATTCCAAGCTGGCAGGCAGAAGGTCAGAAATCTTTGAAAGCCTCAATGTCTACCACCTCCTCTCAGGTCTCGCCTCTGCACAGACTGCCAAATGCCAGCTGATTTCCCTTCCCCTTCACAGTGCCCTGTGTCTCCAATGTCCAGGTTGGCACCTGAATCTTACCCTCACATCTGCTTCCTCCCTATCCTTCCACAGCAGGGCTGTCCTTCATTAGTAACATCCTGCTTCAGCTGTCCCCAAAGGCTCTGCATGCCTTTTGTCATCCATCCATCCAGGGATCAGTAGCCTCTCCGGAGTTGTGGACTCAGCTTTGCCTGTATCACAGGCTTCCAGAGGCCAGAGCTGACACGGATCTCTGGGCAATCCGAGCTACAGGGCACCTGAAGTCTGCACGATCATATCTTGGAAAAAGTGGGCCTTGTTAAAGCCAAGGACTCTAGGGTAATGTGACAAAAAAGACAGAGGACAAACATCAAACCCAGCTGAATTGATGACAGTTTTCTGTCTTTATAATTTTTAAAATGACATGTTCAGGGCAAATTTAGAACAGCCCTTCAAGAAAGCTTCCCCATATCTTCGTGATATTTTTTTTGTGGCCACTCTAAAAGAGACTTTTAAAATTACGTGAGGTAGGGAATCTTACCCCATCTCTAGGAGACTCTGTCAACGTTCAGGTTTGAAGATACAAATTATATTCTCTTGTACGAAACTGCTGTGTCTCCCTATCATCCAGCCTCTAATGTAGCAAGGTCAGAGCTGTCTCACAGAGGAGCCATAAGAAATGGGGACGTTCTGAAAATAGATAAGATGACAACCATTAGCTGTACTACAAATAAAGACCACGCAAGAGCTGGCAGGGGTGGAGGGAAGCAAGACTCCAAAACTCTAGAAACCAAAAAGCTAAATGAATGATTCACTAGAAAGGAAAAGCAAACCTGCAGAGACGTCTCTACAATGCTCCTTCGAGAAGTGCTCTCTTCTGTCTTGCAGTGTTATGAGACAATATTCACGGCAGATGTGTAAAGGGGATTTAGGTCTACCTCACTGTTTAGCATAAGAGGTCGAGCAGAAGCCAGACAATTAAGCTAGTTTTGTTGAACAATCAGTCACAGTTTAAGTTTCTGCTCCCCAATGCAGGGTTACATGTACACCTATGCCATCTTTTTAAATATAAAGCATAACGATAATTGTCTTGGCACATGCATTCTAGCACTAAGAAGATAAATTCATTGGCAGTTTTGTTACAGTTCGACTTAGATGTCGCTACCGGAATTTCAACTTTACAGCCTTCTAGATTTTATGGCTGTGGCTCTGGAACTAACAACTTTAGAAATATTTTCACCATGTTAGCATGTCTGCTGGTGTCATCCGTGTCCATGCCGTGTTTAGGCAGCTGTGTTGGTGAGACTTTACTCGTGTAGCTACTGACACCAATAGACAGGCGAAGTGAATGGGGGCAAAGACCACAGCCTCGACCCTACACAAAGAGAACGACAGGCCACTAAGGAATGTTCAGAACATGAAAAATAGTCTTCCCCCGGGGAGGAGCACACCGATTGGCTAACCAACACCAAATACTCAGCCCTGAAAACGAAAAGACATACAGGCTGAGCAGGCTGTGCTTAGATATTTAGGAATATGCAATGACTTCGTGTGCGTGTGTGTGTGTGTGTGTGTGTGTGTGTGTGTGTGTGTGTAAAGTGACAATTTTAAAAGAGCCTGTGGGGCTGGAGAGATGGCTCAGCAGTTAAGAGCACTGGCTCCCAGCAACCTCATGGTCACTCACACCCATCTGTAATGGGATCCAATTCCCTCTTCCAGTGTGTCTGAAGACAGATACAGTATACTCATATAAATAAAATAAATCTTAAAAAAAATAAAAAATAAAAATTTCCTGTGAATTTAAAAGAAAGGAAGGGAGGAGGAGGTGGGAACAGGGAGGATTTGGATGTGGGGGAAATAATGTAATTATTTTATATTCTCAAAAATAAAATAATTGTATATTTATTCATATTCAGGATGGGGTGATTCTGAGAACTAAAGATGTACATAAGATAAAGGTTTGTATGATGTCCTGGGGTGGATAATAAATGTGTTCTTGGAGACTTTTTGCTGAACATGAATTCCCTTTCCTAAGAAAAACAAGCCCAGTTGTCAAGTAATCTTGAGACACCGTGGGAAGGAGCAATGACTTCTCTGCTTCTTTCTTCCACTCAATTTTTCTTATCAGACCTTCAATCTCAGAGCCCTACGGGCAAAGTTAAGAAACAGAGGATTGCCTATGAACATCATTTTCTTTCAAAACCAAATCCTCCACTTCCCTGGCCTCACTGCTCCTGTGAACTCCCAGGGACTACTGAAGTGTGCTGTACATTGCTTTCTAGGCTTTAGAGTGTGGTTGCTTGCAATGACTTCTCAAATCCTTATACTGGGTGACTTCAGTTTAAGTCTGGACTTTGGTCACCTGCTCTCTGGATCCCCTCTAGGAGGACGATATTGTCCTGGGAACTTCTCAGCCTTCATGGAACCCAGCCCTGGGTCCCATGGTTTCTCTCAGTTGAAAGCTCATGCCTGCCTTTCCAATCAACCTACCAGTTTCCCATTTCTGATCTAAAGAACACCTCCAATCCTGCCCGGTGATTCATTCGCAAACATCCCACACACATCCATCTCCAACCCCTTAGGCATCCACCTTCCTGAATTCTATTACTCCCGGTTTTACAATAGAAAATTGCTTTCAGCAGCGACATAGTCATTCAACCACCACAGTGATCAAGGATTTGTTCTCTCATGGTGCCTGCGCATCTGAACAGTAGCCATAGCTACAGACAGATGTTAAATCTGCTGCTTCTGTGCACTAAACCACCTCATGGAGATGAAGCTTGATCTGAATTTGATTTCTGAATTTTGAAAGTACCAGAGACTCTGACTAACAAAGGTTTGAGGGATTAACAGTTTCTATGCAAAGAGCACCACCTACAGAAATGTTTAATGATGTATATACTGTATTTCTTAAACAGTTTCTTTAAACAATAACAAATCAGGGGCTGCCAACGATTCCAGCCACTCCTTAGGGGCTGATCACAGCTGCTGGCATTTCTATTTGACTTCAGAATTCCACAACTATTTATACATTCATAAATGTGTGTGTTGATTAACATTACTCATATTCCTGCATGTTTGCACATGTGCACATAAACCTCATGATTTAGCTGTATTTAAAAGCATAAAAACATATTCTGTTTCTATCTTGTTTGTCATAGTAGAACTATCCAAATATCTCCTAAAAGATTAATTAATATAGTTATGATTAGTTTAGCAATTTAACTATATTCCTACTATTTCATAGGGCAAGATTCTGATTTAAGAGCAAAGAACACCTGCAGGCCTAACTTTCTTCAATGCTACTCATGTAGATTCTTTCTGTCACATTATATAAGGTGATACTATTTGGCTATTGGGTCTCAAAGCGCCAGGTGGTGAACACTTGGCGAATTCAAGATGCTGTTACCATAGGGATAAGATGCTGGTCCTTCTTGATGCAATCAACACACTTCCTCTTTCAAAAAGAAAAAAAAAAAAAAAAAGGCTTTCTACTCAAAAATAAATGAACTTTAAAATGGAAGGTTTTTTTTTTTTCTTTTAAGTGAAAGACTATTTTCTTCTAACTCTGTGTTTAACAGTGACAGCTGAGGTGGGCAAATGAAAGAGCTATGGAAAGAGACCCAGTATTGCTTCTGCCTTCTGCTCTCACTTTGGTCTGGTACCAAGTAAAGAAATAAATTTGCAATGCCCCATGTAACCCTGTTCAAGTACACATCTTATGTGGCAATTACAAAACAGTCATAAATCATTCCTCTTCCCTTTTCAATGTCCACTTGCCTTTACCTCTCTCACCATCTAGAGTTGAGACTTATTTCCTTGCTTCTTGAACATAGGCTGACATTATACCTTGACTAGCCAAAAAAGAAAGCTAGAACTGGGTCAGATCCATGCCCAGGTTTGAACCCACTGTCTCTTTCTTGGAATCTTTCCCAGCCTTCATGAGGACATCTGAGCTGGCCTGCAGGAGGATGGGGAATACTTGCCTCATTCATTTTCATCTTTGCTCAGCCTCCCACTGGCCATACCTCAGGAGCAATCTACTGGCTCATGGCTAGCTGATAACAGAAACTGACCCATAGAATCACAAACTAAATAAACCAAAAGTTAGAGCCACAAAGTTTATTTGTGGTGACAACTATAATGTTATATTTCATAGTAATTTTGTTCATCTTAGAGGGCATATTTGTAAGTATGTGGGTAGATTCTTAAAACTAAAACTTTGCATGGAACGATATGAACGTCTATTGAAAACCACAGAAGCTATGCACAAGCTAAAACAAATACACTTGTCTCAACCTTGACAAAAATGGACAGCGGTTTTGTTTCATTTCACTCATGAATTCAGATTTTATATCAGAATCTATTGAGTTAGAAAACCTTGACAATACATCTAGTGTGAATTGATTGAATAAAGCCTCTTTGCTCTTCCCAAGACAAGCTTAGTGTAATGTGGTAAAAACACACACAGGGCTCGGGGGAGCACACAAGACACATACATGTGATGTAAGAAAAGTCAGTACCTGTGCCAATAGCATGAGAAGGGGGATGGGGGAGCATGCAAGACACATGCATGTGGTGTAAGAGAAAGACTAGTAACTGTGCTGCTAACATGAGGAGGATATGATTGCTTTGTTTGCAA
>JADRCD010235422.1:0-14183 GCA_019843815.1 Montemys delectorum
AAGATCATTCAAGATCTTAAGATATATAGTATGGAGCTATATAGTAAGACAAACAATATGGTCCTGGCACAAAACTGAAAATCCAAACAAGAGTGTATGTAACTTCAACTACTTAATATTTGACATGGGTGCCAAAATCATAAGGTGGAGAGAAGAAAGCATCTTCAACAGATGGTTCTTGGAGACTGAATGTCCACATCAAGAAGAACTAAATTAGATCCAGATCTACCAGCTTACACAAAAAACTAATGCCAAATGTATCAAAGATCTTCCAGAAGACAGAACCAACCATAGTCCTATCAAGCTATGACATCTAGAAAACGTAACAATGACCAGCATGACATACTGACCCTGAGTGTATAAGGGTGCACTATTGGCACTCACACTTTGGTGGGAACCAACAGCTCTCTAATTAGACCTCAGAACCTCTCAACAGGAGGGAAACCATGCCTGGCTAGTTAACCATCAATCTTGGAGAACCTACAACTACCACTTTATAAACTAGTATAACCCCTAACTACACTCCAAATTAGGGGTAGTCCTCATGCCTCATCAACGAAACTTCTCTTTGTAACAGAATGAGACCATTATAGAAAACCATAACCAAACAAAATGAAGAACTGTAGAGCCTAGGAATGATGTAGACATCTACAACATTCTCACATCTATGACTCGGGGAATGTTGTGGGAGCACATTATATTTAAGATTGTGTTTCCTAGAGATGTCAGAAACTACACCCATAAAGTCTCACCAACATGGCTGCCTAAACAGGAGCTGAACAGGGACAATGGCAATAGACATGGTGAAGAGGAGAGAACCACAAGGCCTCAAACAGACACAAAGAACTCCAGGCAAATAAGGACAGCTGAGGGCTGAAGACATAGTCTTCCCTGGTGAAGAGCACACCAATTAGCTACCAGATACCAAATGGTCAGCCCTAAAAACATACACACAGCTAACACTGCACAGACAGAGCACATTATATTTAAGAATATATATATATATGTGTGTGTGTGTGTGTGTGTGTGTGTGTGTGTGTGTGTGTGTGTAACAAGTAATGAAAAAAAGAGGCTGTGAATTTGAAGTCCAGCAAGGAGAGAGGCATGTGGGTGTGTCTGTGGGGAGGAATAGGAAGGGAGAAATATAACTATACTATAATCAAACAAAAAAAAGAAAGAAAGAAAGAGAAAAATCCCCTGCTTGTGTGATAGCTCACTGGTTAAGAGCATCAGTTGCTCTCCCAAATATACTGAGTTCAAGTACTAGCAACTACTTGACTGCTTCTAGCTGCCTAAATTGCCAGTTTGTGCCTTCTCTAGCTATAATGAATTTATTTATTTTAATAAATACATTTTTAAGAACAAAAAAAAAAAAGAAAGAAAATTACGCAGTTTTCTATTGAGGCTATTGTTGGCCTCAAGAGACTGCTCCATAGTCAAGAGCACCTACTCCTCTTGCAGAGGACCCAAGTTTGGTTTCCAGCACTCTTATCTTGTAGCCTAACACCTAGAGTTCAATTCCCTCTAAATTCAGTCCCTGAAGCCAGGTGGAAGGAGATAACTGATCTCCACAAGTTGTCTTTCAGACTCCACATGACAGTGGCATGTGCCCCCTAACCCAGCACAACAAAACATGTAAAGAGTTTTTATTTATTTATTTTATGTCTATGAGTGCTCTGTTTTCAAGTACACCAGAAGAGAGAACCAGATTCTATTTCAGATGGTTGTGAGCCACCATGTGGTTGCTGGGACTCAAACTCAGGACCTTTGGAAGATCATTCAGTCCTCAACCACTGAGCCATCTCTCCAGTCCTTGTAGAAAGGTTTTTTTAAAGTTAATGTTTCTGAGAAAAATTTGTTCATATGATGCCTAAATTAAATGACCTATTAAAATATATAGCTATGAAATACCACGATGACAAAAACATTAATAGATAAACTCTTTTGTGGGTGTGTTTTATTTGTGAGAAAACGAGGTTGGAGTTGGGGGTCTTTTATTGGAACCCAATTTACCTGTACCTCAGACTAAAAGAAAAATGATATCCAGTTTCTCTAATTCTGGCCTTTTCTTTCTTACTTCCTTACTCTTCTACCCCAAACTCATGCCCCACATAAGGTTTTTGTTTTGTTTTGTTTTGTTTTGTTTTAAATTTTGAGACAAGGTCTCTCTATATAGTCCTGAAGCTCCCTGTGTGAACTCAGAGAAATCCTCCTGCCTCTGTCTTCTGAGGGCTGGGATTAAAGCCATATGCACTGCCATGCTGGTATTTTTGACATTCTTAATTTAATAATATAATATGAAAAGTTAGTATAGCTGTTGAAAACCAAAGACAGTGTCACAGCCCTGACATTTCCTGTGGTCATGTATCAAACTGTACAAATAACACAGGAAGTTAGTATTCAATGTACCAATTAATTAACTTCAATTTGTTAAGAGTCAATGGTACAACTGGAGACTCTTTTCAAGTGGCTGCCTAGTGAAATGAACAAAACGTTGACAATCACCATGTAGACTTCTTTTTCCTTTTACGTATATGGATGTTTTGTCCTCAGGGATGTCTGTGCTCCAAGTGCATGCAAGGTGCCTGTAAGATGTCAGGAGAGGACCTCAGGATCTCCTGGGACTGCAGTTACTGATGATTGTGAGCTGCAGGGTGGGTGCTGGGAATTGAACCCAGACCCTCTTGATGAGCACTGATCTTATCCACAGGGCCATCTCTCTAGCTTCCACACACACTTCTCAAATAAAATTAAGAAACTCATAGTATCTTACATAGCCTAATAAGAGGAAATCATCTTGATATCGTGCAAGAAAGGAATCTTTAATGAGCATTTGGAGGCAGGTGATTTTGATTATATAGATAGAATAACATTAGCTATCAAATACTATGTTAATTATGTAGCTATAACCTCAAGCTTTTTCTGTTGTGTAAAATCATACTTTTTAAAAAGATTGGTTACAATCTCAGAACTATTTCCTCATCCTAATTACATCTTAAATTTTGAAAGTGACAAATTAAAATACTAAAATATAAAGTAGTGTTAGATTTAGACCTGGGACAAGTAGCTGAGGTGCCTATTTAACAGACCAAAGCAGAGCTGGTCTCCAGGTTCTCCCAGCATCCCCCAGTCCCTCCCCATGCCCCGCCCTCTACCCTAAACTTTCCAGCCCAGAGGCTGTGCTTCCTTCACCTAGAGGCTCTTCCCTATATAGAAATCCAGACATTTTGGTCTCTCTCTTTCTGCATTTCTTTCTCCCTGCCTGTGCTCTCTCTTTCTTTTTACCCTGTCCCCCAAAATCCCACACCCCTCTCCCTCCACTTCCATGTCCCCTATCCCATCTCTCTGTCAGCACGGTGATTTCCCTGGCCTAATTCCTTGAGACTAGTGAACCTTCCCAAGAGCTGCCCCCAATAAGCCTGCCTTTATAGTTTTTAATTCAGCTTGAATTAGTTTATTTGGTTGGCAGACTAGACATTTAGAAGCTTTAAAAACTGACGTTGTAAGCATGGGATACCATAAAGTACATGGATAAGATGATCATGGTCTGTCATCTACCATCTATTAGTCAATGCTTACCTACCATCTATCAGTTACCATTGAGCTATCTAATCTGATTTATTTATCATGTATCATCTACCTACTTACCTATCTACCTATGTATGTATCTATGTGTCATATATGTATGTTTGCATGTATCTATCTGCCTAAATGCCTACCATCTACATATGAATGTATGTATCTATATATCTATGTATGTATCTATCTATATATCTATGCATGTATGTATCTATAATCTATGTATCTATATATGTATATATCTATGTATGTATGTATCTATGTATCTATATATCTATGTATCTATCATATATGTATGTGTCTATGTATCTATCTATATATGTATGTATCTATGTATCTATATATCTATGTATTTATCTATCTATATATGTATGTATCTCTATATATCTACATATGTATGTATCTATCTATGTATCTATATATCTATGTATCTATCTATGTATCTATCTATCTATCTCTCTATGTATCTATGTATGTATCTATGTATGGATATATGTATGTATGTTTATATATATATGTATATGTACATATATATATGCATCTATGTATCTATCCTCTATCTATCTATCTATCTATCTATCTATCTATCTATCTATCTATCATCTAAAGAATAACTAAAGATGAGGCTAGGAGACATGAGATCTCTACTTTCCCTCCCAGTATCATCTTCCTGTTCACCTCTCTGATCACCATAGCTGTCTCATTGCTCTTTGGACACCTCCGATGACTTTCAGCCACTCTCTTCTAGTCAGATACAGTTCCCTCTTCCTTCTCATTCTTTTGTCTGTCAGAAATCACCTCAGAAGCTCCATCTCATTAGTTACTGGGAAAAGCCAGTGAAGTACACAGTTAGCACTGATCTGACATCCAACAGATTGGATACAGAAAGTATTGTACTACCAAGAGCCGATGTCAAGTGGACCAGCTGGGATGCTTAATCACACACAGGTGGGAAGGTAAACTGGTACCACCCATTTGGAAAACAATACAATAAAATCAAGCAAAGTTGAATGTTGACATATCCTATGACCCTGCAATTCCACTCCCAGAAACACGCTGTGGAGAAGCTCCCGTGCACATGCCTAAAAACCTCACCTGTCCTATTCAGATAGCTAAGAACTAGAAATGATCCAGATATCCATAAATAGGCTAAGGACTCAGCTGACTTTTCATGTTCACCCAATAGAACAGAATCCAGCTGCTACAATGAATCGATGGATGTTACACAGTAAGAAGGAAAGGTGGTACTATTTTCAAAATCAAAGGCTTGGTGCCATGTTTTTGTTTTGTTTTGTGATTTTAGATTAAAAGCAAGAGAAAGGTGAACAAAAAGCTTAGGGAGCTGTTGCCCAGTGGGAAGGGCTGAACAAAGTAAAGGCAGCAGACCTGATCACACCTTAGATTAGGTGGTAGACACATACATATTATATTGTTATGCTTTATAGTTTAAGCACATCTGCATTTTATAATAGCTCAATAAGAAAGGTAATAGTTGAATCAACATGAGGAAAATGCTACAGTCGTAGGTGACCTTTAGGTTATTTTCCCCTTGAATATATGAAAATTACAGTGTCTTTCCCAGGAATGTCATTTTCATTATAGTATTTATCAATCTGTGAAGTATATATGGGAATAAAAAGTATTTGTCTTCCCTCCCCCTCCTCGTCTCTGTCATGCTGGCTTATTCACTTTCTTGTTTGTCTTGCCTCTCCCAGTAGAATATAAACTCCCAGCTGTGGTGTCTTTGACATTCTTGTCCACCACAGTGTGCACAGGCCTCAACATATGTGGCGCATACAATCGATACTTGGGAGTAAACAGACAGATGCTTGGTCCACCAGCCCAAACAAGGCAACAGGACATACCACGCTTACTCTATGGAATTCTCCGGTCACAAACCTCGACATTCAAATCAAGTCTCTACTCATTCTTCTTAACTTGAGTGAGTTACTTGATTGAATGCCTTCTCATCTATAAAACTAGGGAATGGAATGGTTGTCATTAAAGAAAGAATTTATCATTTGGCCTAGTAGTTTTTATTATTATTATTATTATTATTATTATTATTAATTATTATTATTACGATGATGATGATGATGATGATGATGATGATGATGATGATGATGATGATTGGTGCCTTTGAACTATTTGAATTCTTCTGGGCAGTTTTCCTCTGACCCCTTTCTTCCATGCCCCACTTTAAAGCATAGAGCAACTTGGAATGCTATAGTTAGTTCCGTAGTTTGGTTAGATGAGCCAGGGAAGTCTTGTAAGCACACATTTTCAGGGAGGATGGCACAATGCAACCTTGTATTATCCCTAGCTGGTGAGCTACAGAGAGGAGAGAGATGAGAAATGGGGGGCAGCCCCTCCCCTTCCTGAGGGCCTGCTGCATGACCAACACCACAGACATGCCATCTCAGTGGGAGGGCATATGTGAAGGAATTCCAGAAAGCACAACCTTAGGCCTAAGCAGGATCTAAAATGGAGACTGTATTCAAATAAGAAACAGCATGTCTTCAGAGTGGCTGTATACTCAACCGTAACACACACACACACACACACAACTCAGAAGCACAATCCTCCACAGATGACATCTCATTTAGTTAGCAGCAGAGCCTGAGGCTCTACTTAAAGAAAAAAAAAATCATCAGTAGCACAGCATGGCCCTTACAAAGACTAATCTCTACAGCCTGGCTGCACCGCTGATAGTCAGCATGCTCACAATAGAAGTCCTTCTCCCTGGGAACTGACCTGTGTATTTTCAACCCAGGACCCAAGCCAGGGACACTGGAATCCCTCCCTCCAGATGGAACACACTCTCTTGAAGAATTCTAGAGATGCTGGAAGATCTGTTTCTTCTCATTAACTCAGGCCCAGAGAACACTCTATAGAGCTTCCAGTAACTTAGGAGGACTCCAAATTAAGAATGATAATGACATATAAACAATGACATTGGTCATACAGTGAAATGTATCTGGCAGTATTTATTCTAATACACAGACAGATGAGAGATAGAGATCGATGATACATAGATGACAGATGATAGATTAGATGAGAGATAATAAATAATAGGTAGACAGACAGACAGATATAGATAGATGTAGATAGATAGATAGATAGATAGATAGATAGATAGATAGATGATAGATGTATATCTGTTGATTTAACAATCTGTGGGTTAGGCACCAAGCTTGCAACATAACTAAGTTTTATGCAAGTGAGCACCCTGAAAGTGAGTACATGACATCTAGCAGACCTAGTAGGTAAAGGTAAGAACAGAAACCAGTGGTCTAATGTCTTAATGTCTAAACAGTCATAACTAAGAGAGTAGGCGCTCCCAGCAGCCTGGCCTCCTGACCTTGGGTACCACCTTCTCCAACATCAACAGCTACTCTCCAGAAATAACTAATCAGAAATAAATGAGGAGGGGTGGAACACTGAAGAGGTCATTATGTGTCATACCCCAGGCCCCAACTACCCAAGTCCAATTGGTTCTCTGAAAGCACCAATTCCCAGGTATTTCTCCAGTCCCCATCTTTCCTGTTAGCCAGCACTTTCTGTCTCCTTTTCAGCTTTCCCTGGAGTCACAATCTTCTCGGAATTCCATGATACAGATGCCTCCACATCACCTCCTCTAGACCTTCTCAGAGCTAACAGTTGGTGTGCTCTCTACCCCCACTTATTTACTGGATTAATTTCTTAATTAATATCTTGTGGGGGAGGCACTTGTTGGAGGCCAGAGGAAGGGCACTTTGTAGGTTCTGGGGATCAAGCTTGAGTCTCCAGTTTTTACCACAAATGCCTCTCCTAGCTTTGTCATCTTGCCAGCCCTGGATTCATATTTTAATTATATTTTATCCCTCTCCTCTTGGGCCATGGGAAACATTTCTTTTTTCCTGTCCTTGGTACAAAGCTAGTTAGGCTACTAGATACAGTTCTCTACATTCACCAAGTAAACGAAGGAAATCTCTGCTGCTTGTGGATGCTGTGAGATCCCTCACCATCTACCTGAAAAATGACCTTGAAGAAACAGCCACATAAAGGTAGGAAAGGAAGGCTTCTATGTCGGTGGAGCTCTGTCTGAGTTCTAATGAAGGAATTATGAAAGAGCCCTTTCTGCAAGCTTGCTTCCAGCTCCAAAATCTAACTTTGTGTCATTTTCAATAAAACAACTGCTGCTGCCACTACCACCTACAACCAAGGCTAGCTTTCCATCCCAGGGCTTCTCAACTTCATTAATATCCCCGCTTCTGAACAGCACTGGAAGGTTTATAAAAGGCTGCTCACAGTGTTTTGAACAGAGCTTCTGTTCTGAGAACACTTTTTCTCTTCGGGGCAAGCCCACTTGTTTTTCCTTTATCTTTCTAATAAATGCAGCTTAAAGGATTGGAGGCATCCCAGGGAAGAGAGAAAGACACACCTCAAGGTTGTTAATCAATATGGAAGGTCTCCCCGTATCTGCATGACCTCCGTGCTTTTCACATCGGCACGGGTCTCCTTGGTGATGGTTGCTATGACCTCTTGGTGTCTCCAGCTAAAAATCTTCAAAATGTGGATCACTTCTTTCATGCTCTTGTCTCCTCTGTTAGCTGCTTTTGCCTCACACAGTTGATTTCTCCATGAATGCAGCTCAGTTTTAACATTTTTTAAATCAAGTTATTTTGCCTATAAACAGAATACATCAGGCAGTCCAGTACATTTGGAATAGCATTTATATTTTTACATTGCCTGCTTCTCTGAAAGCAAGTTATTCATATGGAAGTTGGTGCCATCCACTTTCCCCCCCTCAAAACCTCAATCTGCCCTAAAAGAAACTAAACTCGGACAGCAAAGACAGCCAACAGACAGTTCACATGGCTCATGGAACAAACTCTTGGTTAAAGAAGATGTAGAATTCAAATATATAACAAAATGGATCTCTTCCTAATTATTTAGATCTGGGGAATAATAAATAGCTTAACATAAAGAACAACGACATATATAGTAAATAAACCATATTCTCCTATGAACTAGAAACCTGTAGAGTTTTTCTTTATTGATTCTATTTGGGGGGCAAGGAGTGGCTTAGGGACAATTGCCGAAATTGAAACCTGTGAAGGAAGTGTGCTTACAGTAGCAGGGTTATGGCACTGGCAATCGATCATGGCATCAATCTGGGGACCTCATGGCAGTATAAGTCAAAGGTAAATGAATGTGAACCCTATGTTGTTTTACCTAAGCTGGTGCTAAGAACTCATGATTTTAGAAACAATTACATCTCTTAGGCTCAGTTGTTAGACATGGGAGCTTATCCTCTGTGCCTGTTCTAAACATTTCATTGAACTGTGAAGAAATGAATCAAGCGGGGTCACTAAAAAAACGAACGAATGGATAAACGGAACTCATTTGTATGTTCAAGCAAAAGGCATATGCTGAGCGTTCACCCAGACTCTAGCATTAACCCTTGGGATCAAAAAGTGGCCAAGAGCTGGTGTCAACAGACCTCAAGGATTTAGTAGGAAACAGAACCATGAAGAGCATGAGGAAGCAGCCACTGAGATACAAGGTAGCTTAGTCTTTACAAATGACAAGTGATACTCATGGCGACAGTTTGATGAGACAACAGTGTCTTTATTCTGGACACCAAAGTTATGATAACTGAGAAATACTTCGAAAACAAACTCTACTCTCAAGAAGCCTGCAGTCTAGAACAGGAGACAGATAGGGGAGTGGGGAAGCAGATAAGATTTCTCAAACTACAATTGAAATAAAGGGTAAAGGCATAAGACGCAACCTCTCCTAAAATTATCCTGTCATGTTGCTATAAAATTTCTAAATGTTTACTTTTAAAACTCATACTTATTTCACCGAGGAATAGTGCCAAGTTGGTTTTTTATTGTAAATCTGGCACAAACTGGGTTCATTTGGGAAGAAGGAATCTCGGCTGAGGAATTGCTGCCTTCAGATTGGCTTGTGGGCGTGTCTGTAGGAAATTATCTTGATTGATAATAGATGGGTCCACTGTGGGTGGAACCATCCCTAGGCAAGTAGGCCTGGGCTGCATAAGGAACGTAGCAGAGAGCAAACAAGTTAGCCTGGTTCCTCCATGGTTTCTGCTACAAGTTCCTGCCATAGCTGATGGGGGACTGTAACATGTAAACTCCAAGAAACCCTTCCCTAAGTTGATTTGGTTACTGTGTTTCTCATAGCAACAAAGAAACAAACTAGACCAACCAGTTACATGCATGGCAGTAAACAGACAAGTAGGACAGGTGCTAAAATTCAAATAAATAGGTTATTGTCACAGAGGAGGACTCTTTCAGTACAGGAGGGAAAAACCTACCACAAAAATATACTCCAAGGCAGCAGGAACAGCATTCCAGATAGATAATGCAGAGGAAACAACGGTAAGAATTTCCACACAGTTGAATCACAAGGGAAGAAAACAGCAGATCAAGGAGAATTAGCACCCAACCCCTCAGCCCAGCCCCCAGCGGTGAGACTTCATGGAGCACTCAGAAAGAGAAGCGGTTAATTCTCTTACAGGGTATTTGAGATAGTGTTACAAGCAGCAACTGGAAAGCCTCTCTCAAGACAATTTAATTCTTCTGGGTATAGGCTCTGCTTGTTCTAGAAGCCCTTCGTTTACTTAATAATGGCCCCGGGGTGCAACTGGAAAGTACAGTACGATATTTTTGAGTATGTGTGCATGTGTCTGCACATATAACTTTCATAATAGTGCAGGGCTACAATTATACTATTAATTTACTGCAGTTAACTGTACCAGGTTATAAAGGACGCAGCCACCGGCAGCTATGTACAGCAAAGAGCAAAGCACACACACAGCCTTCAGCAGTACCTGCTATTTCAGACACTCACTAGGGCACGAGGACCCTGAAACATTTCCCCCAAGTTAAAGTGGATTGCTGGGCTCCCCTCTCCTTCTGCTACAATTTCATTCATTTGAGTATCCAAAAGCAGGATCTAGTGAACCTCTAATTCCCAGCCCAGCACATTACTCACTATCTTGCCAGCATGGTTTTAAATCTAAACAGGTATTACAGGTGGAGAAAATAGAGCTAATTATAGGCCTCAGGACCAAAATGACAGGGGCCATCAATGGGGAAGGCTGTGTTTCCTCTCCTGATCCTACCTTGGTTATCCCTAAAATTAGAAGCCAGTAGTTTAGGGTTATTGATAGACACTTCCTCTCGAGAAGAAACCAGAACTAGACAGGGCTGTTTAGGCAGGCTTCTAAAACATTTAGCGCCTCTTAGAAATATGATCAGCGAGATGCTTAAATATTTTAAAGTCCGAGATGGTTGCCTGGAGTTCACAGGCAGTGCGACTCTCCTGAGGGAGAGGACTGCAGAGGGAGGTCAGAAAGCTCAGAGGGGGGTGGGGGAGGATAGTGATTTGGGCTGAGGAATGTCAAGAGCTGATCTTAACTAAGCAGCTGTAGAGTTGGCAGCAGTCACATCTAGTGAAGACTCTTGGGGGAGATCAGAGTAGGGTACTGAAGGCTAGACAAAGCCACACCCTACCACATTCGGGGCACATGCAATCCCAGGTACCAGCAGACTTGGTGGTTTTGCGGCTAAGGCTGCCAGCAGCTTGGCAAAAACATGATTTATGAAGAAAGCTTGTGATTATAAAGGTTTCCCTTTGCCTTTGACTTCAAGTGTGTAGCCAAGTGTTCTTTCTGAGAATCAGTCCTGTGACAACTGCACCCTGGGCACTTGCATATAGCTACTCCAGAGCCCTTAGGACAGATGGGGGAGGGGGCCCACCCATAGACAGACAGGGAGGAATTTCTCCAAAAGGCACTGTCCAGTAAACACAAAAGTTACATTCGTTTACTGAAACCTGTGGAGATTAAAAAACACAAGAGGAACTGTGAGTCCAGAATTCAGAAACAGGGCTACATACCTCTCTATCCATTCTTGCTCCCACAATGCTCCTTAACTGCTTCATTTTGCTTTGCTACCAGGTCTCACAGATACGATTAAAACAGAATGGGAAAAAATTTCCCACTAACCACTGCATATCATTACATCACCAGTTTCACAATGCCAGTATTGCTCTTCTAGGAGACACAAACAAGCAGGAAATGCTAGCAAATTCAACACCTGGCAGAGAGACTATGAAAAGCATGGCTACCGTGTTGCTACATTGTTACTATCTGTGCAGAGCTGGAGGAAGAACAGTCAGCTAAAGAAATTACCACAGGAGCTTATATGTCAGTACCATATGGGAGGCCACACCCAGGACAGAAGGCACACCATATTTAGTCAAAACAATTGGGCTGCAAGAGAGACTACGAGAGAGACTGGGGAAAACACTTTCCAGCTAGTAACATGTAACAGTAAAGAAGCATGGGCTAAGCAGAAATAATCTGTCCAAAATTATGACCCTCAAGTAGTCAGGTTGGATTTGGGGCTTAACCTCATACAAGTCAGTTAATCATTCAATCACAGGTTTATGAAGCATCTATTGATTAAGTGCTATCATACTAGACTCTCATTAGTTAAATAAAGAGAGAGAGGGAGAGGCAGAGAGGGAGAGAGGGAGAGAGGGAGAGAAGGAGAAGGAGAGAGGGAGAGGGAGAGGGAGAGAGAATACCTCATCTTCCCTAAAGAAGTCAAAACTCCAATGGCTAGTTCTGGTGTCCTAATATTGACAAAATGCCTTTGAAAAATCACACCTAAGACTGCAAACTCAGCCCATTCTAGTATAGTTAATATAGAGAAGCCAGACACAAAAGGTGTTCTGGGACATGGAAGAGTGGAGCATTTGCCTGGGGTAAGAAAAGAGTTAGGAATGTACAGAGAAAGTGAGATGAAGTCAAATACAATTAAAAGGTGATATTAAACACACTCCTGAGGAGCCGAGCTTTGGGTAAGTGAAGGGTGTCAAAGGACACCGCCAGTGAAGGAGGAGTCAGTCAATAGGATGCAAAAGAGGCAGGGCCATAGTATACCTTGAAACCAGTAAGATCCTGAACCTATGGCCCGAAGTTTGAGGGGTTTTAAATATTTCAAAGTACTTCAATTATTTTCCTATCAATACCATGAATGCACAAATATAGAACTCCTCTGGGGTTCCATTAAGTTTCTTATTGTAAAGGTGTATAGTCCAAAGGAGGAATGAAGTGTATGGTGGAATGCAAGATCAGACTATGAGAATGAATTTGGTTCCTGTCTGCTAACAATAATGTGTAATCCTAACAATGAAATTAGGAGACTAATCCCATGCATAATATTACAAAGCAGGAAAACCAGAATTCCCGTGTGTGTGTGTGTGTGTGTGTGTGTGTGTGTGTGTGTGTGTGCATAAGTGCTCTTAGACAAGAGCACCAAAACCATTGTTGAAAACTAGCACACATGTCAAAATGAACGGGGAAGGATACTTACCATGTGCTTTCTGATGCTGGTATAAACACCACTACCAAAAGCAACCTGGGAAGAAAGGACTTACTTCATCCTATAGCTCACAGGCCATCATGAAGGGAACCCAGGGCGGCAGCTGAAGGCAGGAATCTTGCAGCAAAACCTGAAGCAGAGGCTATGAACACTGCCTAGTGGCTTGCTCTCCATGGCTTGCTCTCCATGCATGGGTTCCTCAGCTTGTTTTACAGCCAATACCACCCGCTCAGAGGTAGCACCAGTGAGCTAGGTCCTCCTGCATCCATGACATTCATCACTAAGCAAGAAAACATCCTACAGGTATGCTTACAGCTGGACCTTATGGAGGCATTTTCTCAATTGAGGTTCCTTCCTCTCTGATGACTCTAGCTTGTGTCAAGTTGACACAAACCCAGCTAGTACAGATTTCATCAGAAGTCAAAACAGGGTATCATTAAGAAAGGGGAAAAAAAAAAACAGCCCAAAGATTGGGAGAAAATATCTAGGAAGGAATCTGTAACTAGGATTTCTCTTATAACTCAGTAAGTACAGATATATTAGCTTAAAATGGGCAAAATAATAATGATAATGGAAAAGTTTCCATAGAAGATACAGATGACCAACAATCACACACAAAGATGAAAATACGTCTAACAGAACAGACCATGGGGAAATGCCACACAGACATAATGAAAGGCCACTTCAAACTCATGAGGAAGGCTAAGTAGAAGGGCGCCTTAAAACAAGTGCTGGCGAGAATGCAGAGAAATCAGAGCGCACATGCTGCTCCTGAGAACACGACACTGTGAGTGGACAAACTGGGGCAATCCTGAAAACCCCGATGCAGAGTTAGTCACCATTTAAGTCAGAAAGTCTTCTACACCTCAGCCTTGTCTCCACAAACACTAATTGCTTCATTTCACTGTGCTGCAGCTCCACCCTAGCGGGGGTCGGGGAGCTTACTAGTCGTGCCAGAGGGAATGACTCTCAGCTAGCAGCCTCAACCTACTGCAGCTTAAGGTCTTCCTGTGTTGCTCTCCTGTCTGCTGTTAACTCTCATGTCTGCTTACGGGATTGCTTATTGCAACCATGCTGACCCCTTTCTGGCATGCTGGCAATGCCAGCAGAGCAATGGGCCATTGCTCTGTGAACTAGTAACTGACCTACTGACTTAGTAAACTTGCTGCAGGTGTAGAGCTGTGGATAGGGAGGAAGACA
>JADRCD010235426.1:0-15000 GCA_019843815.1 Montemys delectorum
AAAAAACCTGGATGTCCCTAAACTGAAGAATGGATACAGAAAATGTGGTTCATCTACACAATGAAATACTACTCAGCCATTAAAGACAAGGACATCATGGATTTCCCAGACAAATGGATGGACTAGAAAATATCATCCTGAGTGAGGGAACCCAGACCCAAGAGGACATGCATGGTATGTACTCACTGATAAGTGGATGTTATATATAAAGCACAGGATAATCATGCTATAATCCAAGAAGCCAAATAACAAGTAGGTCCCAAGGGAAGACGGTTGAATCTTTCTCAGGAGGGGGAACGAAAAGATATGGAAGGAGGGAAGTGGGTGGAAGAGGGGATGGGAAGGGGAGTGTGGTTGGGGGAATCATATGTAGAGAGAGCAGGGGAGAGAGGAGATCAGCTGGGAAATGGGGAATCTCTAGGACATGCCAGAGACCTGGGATGGGGAGAGGCCCTAGAGGGCCTTGTGACTGTAGCTGAGACTCCTAGCAGTGGGGGATATGGATCCTGAGTGGCTACTTCCAGTAGCCAGGCAGGACTCCCAGTGGAGGGGTAAGGATACAAACGCATCCACAAAGCCTTCAATCCAAAATGTGTCCTGCCTCCAAGATGTGCAGGAACAAAGATAGAGTAGAGACTGAGTCATTGCTCGGGAATGGCCAAGCAATGATTGCTCCAAATTGAGACCCATTCCATAGGCAAGAACCCCAACAGTATTAATGATATTCCATTATGCTTGCAGACAGGAACCTAGCATAACTGCCTTCTAAGAGGCTCCACTCAGCAGCCAATGGAAAGAGATGTGGAGACTCATCCCCAAACAGTAGATGAAACTCAGGGAGTCTTATGGAAGAGTAGGGAGAGAGACTGAGGGACTCGAAGAGGACAGGTACTCCATAGGAAGACCAACCGTCAACTAACCTGGACCCTTGGGGGCTCCCAGAGACTGAACCACCAATCAAAAAGTGAGCATGGGCTGGACCTAGGCCCTCTGCACACATGTAGCAGATGAGCAGCTTGATCTTCATGTGGGTCCCCCAAACAACTAGAACAGAGGCTGTCCCTGAGCTTGTTGCCTACCCGCCTGCCTGTGGATCCCATACTCACAAATGTACAGCCTTGTCTGGCCTCAGTGGGAGAAGATATGTCTAGTTCTGCAGCAACCTGATGTGTAGGGGAGGGGGAACAGAGGGTGGGTGGTTGTGGGGAGGGGGTTAGGGGTTGTGTGTGTGTGTGTGCTAACACCCTGGGGGAGGTTCCCCTTCTAAGGGGAGGAGAGGAAGGGCTGATATTGGGTTGTAAAGTGAAAAAATAAATTAACTTTTTAAAAAAGGAAAGAAATGGGCCTTGAAGAAGACTAGTCCAAAGAACTCCTAGGAAATGAATAGCCAGGACACACAAGAAAGAATTATGTCTCAGAAGCAAGGGCTGTGGAGATGAGCCGAAAGTGAGGAGAATGGGTGGGTGGGGGTGTGAGAGTGAGGTAGGGGTGGGAGGGTGAGGTGGGGGTGGTGAGGGGGTGAAGTGGATCTCTGTGTGGAGGGAGGGTGCAGGTGATAGGGCAACATTCTACAAGAAGAGAACTAAAGTTTGCATAAAAATCAACCTTAGGCCTAAAGTAACAGTTCTTCTAAGGGAATACTTCATTAACCCCAGGACTCTGTACTCAGGAATAGAACTGTGGGCAGACCACATGGCAATGTTTTTTAAAGAGCAGTGGAATCATTTCCCAGCGAGTCTTCTTGCCAAGAAATTGACAGAAAGTCAATTGATATAAATAAAAATTATTCACACAATCCTCTACCTAAGGGATGTCTAGCTCTCAGATATTGTAAAGTACTTACTGAAATAATTTAAATTGTATATAAATAAATATATATAATTATATATTATAATTTGTCGCAAAGTGAAAATGAGTGATAAAACAATTACGAACAACTGATAGACTTCGGTCTCTCTTAGAGAAAGCAGAAAGATTAGGAAAGAGGCAACAACAAAATAGCCAAACAAAGAACTTATTGTCTGAAGCTGGTAGACAATATTAATTTCTTCCTTGGTAGAGGATGTCGATCTATCTTGTTAGAACTTAACATTGTTACTCCTCTGCCTAATGCTTCATAGGACATTGGAAAAACAAAGACCACATTAAGGGACTAGGGAGGTGACTTAGTGAATTAGAGGTCTGAGGCGCAGAGCAAGAAGGTCTGATTTCAACCCCAGCATCCACACACAAAGATAGATGCATTTGAGAGTCCTAGGACTGGGGAGACAGAGACAGGAGGATGCCTGGGGCTTGTAGGCCAGATAGTCTGGCTCAGTGGTCCTCAGCCTTCCTAATGCTGTGACCCTCTAATGCAGTTCCTCATGCTGTGGTGACCCCCAACCATAGAATTATTTCACTTTTACTTTATAATTGTAATTTTGCTACTGCTATGAATTACAATATAAATATCTGATATGGGACCCATGTGAGGGTCACCATCTACAGGCTGGGAACCACTGGCAGCTGAATCAGCCAGTAAAGAGACCCTGTCTCAACATACAAGGTAGAAAGCTACTGAGGAAAACACGCCATGCAATCCCCGGCCTTCACATGCATTCGTATGAGCACCCACACAGGCATGTGCACCTCCATGCTCACAGCCCCCCCCCCCCACACACACACCATATCAAGGCAAAGAATTCTCTAGAAGGCAGGCTTCCAAGACAGAATTTCCACATAAACTTATATGGACATCTAGTTCAATCTGTAGATGTGATTCCAAGGGAATTCTCTCAGCCAATGTGAAAAGTCTGCACAAACGTTTGGCTACCTTTAGGATAAAGTCTGTGAGTGGAAGAACTGGTGGCGACTGTAAACTAAACACACCAGGTGGGTAGTTTCATAGCAACATCATGCCATTTTTACTTTTATACTGGGAAAATAAGTTCAAATGAGTTATAATCCACTTTACAATGTGACTACCTTTGTGCTATCTTTGGTGAGCAGAAAGTTTTTACCCACTTTACAAATGCTATTAGCCAATATATGGGGACCGATGGTCCTGGCCTTTTCTGTCTCTCTGACCACATTTGGGGATGCATATTAGAGACTGAACCCCAGGCCTCATGCTCGATTGGCCCAAGTTTTACCATCAAGTCATGTACCAACTTCCTTTATTCAATTTTTGTATAGTTTTAATTATCATTGTTGTTAGTTAAGGACATACTCATGCAAATGTGTAATGCATTTTGATCTGGTGGGTATTTGAGCTAGAGCAGACATTATGGAAATCAGCCTGGAGGTCCCCATTCCTAGTGGCCAGTGCCATGTACCTCTGTGACCTTCAACGGGACTCCTGTGGTGGCAGTCTCCAGGTCAGGATGTCGAAACGCTGTTCTGAATATTACTCATTATATAAACAGTCCAAAGAAACATCTCTTCCAAAAGTATTTCACTGGACCCGATGTGCTTGCTGGAAAACCAAGCTGGGGACTCTTAACAGACGAAGAAAAACTTCCTAAGAGGAATTCTGAGAAAGATGAAGTGCTCAGGGTGAGGGTAGGGGTGAAGGAAGCCATGCTCCCAGGGTGCTGCCTGCTGAAAGTATCCAACGCCTGCGCCCTCTTATAGGAATCGATTACTATTCATAGTTGACTGAGGAATTACAAAATGATTTAATGTAAACTTTTATTACTATATAAAAACCACACACGCACATCTCAGATGATTTTGCATTTTTATGAAATGCATACGGTGGACTAAGCATTCTGATCAAAATCTCCAGGAACTGTTTTAGAAGCTTCCTTGCACCTTTCCCATTCCATGCTCACCCCTACCTACCCCGGCCTAGCGACACTCCTGACACTATAGGTTTGTTTTGCTCGTTTGGGGACTTTCTACAGGTAAGCATACGACACTGATATTTGTGCAGAAAACTCAGACGTTGTGGATGGCTGCCTTCAGTAAGTAAGAAAATGTGTTCCAAGTCTGCGGCTGCCAGCTGTTGTCAATGTGCTTGGGCTGGTTGCCCCTTTCCTTGTAAACTTGATTCGATAATGAACAACCTGTAATACCACAGAATAATAAAAGGCCAGGGCTGGCAGCCTCCGCATGTGTTGCTCACCATTTCCCACAGGGTAGTGGGTCTCTGATGGTCTCCCTCAGAGGCCTAGAGCCTTGGATATTTTCCCATGTCCCGCTGGACAGCTTCTTATGGCATGGAGAGGCCCAGGACTGTTATTGTAAGAGGATTTTTATGGATTGGTCTCGGAGACACTCTACCCTATCTAGGCTAAAATCTCTCAGGTCTAGCCCTGTCAGGCCAAGGCCCTGCCTAGCTCATTGTCAATGTGCAGTATCTTTTGAGTGTGGTATAGTTGCCATGGTGTATACCTGAGACTGGATTTGGTGAGATGTTTACAAAGCACAGACTGTGCACACAGATGTGACTCAAAAGATTACGGCCGACTGGGAGAGGATCTACCATTTGGCAATTTGCAGAAAGCTGAGACATACAACCCTCTTCCAATTAGAAAGGCATACTGGATGCATGCCCTCTAACCCAGGGAGAGCCGTGTGCCACCATTTCCACACTGAGAATCTTTCAGAATGAAAGATAACTTAGACGGGCAACCTAATGCCAGCAATGAATACTTTACCCTACCACCACTACCCTCATGTTCTAACTTTCATTTTCAGGATAAATGTAAGAGGAATGGGTACACTATCAGCTGATGTAGAAAACTTATTACCATTACTGATAGTGACAGATACATAAAAACATACACCTTACGTAAGAGTTGCCACATTGTTGCTCACCAATGTCAGAGTTAAGGACTATACCAACTAGGGGTGAAGAACCTACCTTCCTCTGACCAAGTACGCCAGGGCCAGTGAGTGTGGGCAAGCCGGTGAGTGTGGACAGCCGGTGAGTGGGGGCAGCCTAGGAGTGGGGGCAGTTGAGGAGTGGGGGCAGCTGAGGAGTGGGGGCAGCTGAGAGGGCAGCTTTCCCACCAGAAGGCTCCTGCTCAGACAACTGCTCTCCTGCAGTGGAACTGTAAACTGGGAGTTCTAATTTTCTTTGAAAAGTCCCTTCCTGCCTTAGGAATCTTGGTTATTATGAGTTTATATTGGATTACCCAGGGCCAGGGGGAATTGTTTCAGGCTAGGTAAATAAACACACCATTAAAGCACAATGCATGAAAACAAACCCCATGGCTGTGAAAAGACCAATTTTAAATGGAGATAAGTGACTTTGCTCCACCAATACCAAGCTCTCATCGGATTCCCCTCATCTTGGGCTGTGATGGTTTAATTCTAGGATAAACAAGACTATAGACTTAATAGGAAGAAAATGTCATAGTCAGGAACAGTGGGCTGCAAAGACCTCTCTGGCTCAGGACAGATTCCACACAGGCTGTGGTTGTCACCATCCTCGTGCTGGGGAGGGGAGACCACATCCCTTACACAGTTTTAGTCTCTATGACCACCTCTGAAGGGTTATGTCAGTCCCTGCACATGGAAAAATAGAAGGAGAGAGTGACTGGGGCAGACAGAAAGACAGAAGACAAAAGAGGCAAATCAAGAAAGGGGAGTGATCCACAGGTTAGAGAAAAAGCCCAGAACAACAATGAGTAGCTGTCTTCCCAATGTTGGAGATACAGCAAGAGGAGGTGCCATGGAGCTCACTGACCAGCCAGCCTGGCTGAACCAGTAAGTGCCAGGTCTGGTGAAATGTCGTGTCTCAATGTTGGTGGAGAACACCTGAGAAGACACCCAACCTTGACCCTTGGACTTAGCATGCATAAACATCTATATACACAAGGTAACCACACACACACACACACACACACACACACACACACAGACACACAGAGACACACAGAGACATACAGACACACAGAGACACACGGAGACACACAGACACACACACACACAGACACACACAGACACACACAGGCACACGTGCACATACACACACACAGACACACACAGACACAGGCAAGCGTGCACACACAGACACACACACACAGACACACAGAGACACACAGACACACAGACACAGACACACACAGGCACATGCACACGTGCACACACACAGGCACACGTGCACATACACACACACTCACACCCAGACACATGGACACACACACAGACACACAGAGACACACACAGGCACACACACATGTGCACACACACACACACACACACACATACTCTCACACACATACACATCCCACTTCTCAGAGGACAAAATGAACTCCTTCAGCTGTGACTCTAATGGAGAAACACACAGAGGTGGATCCAGCTTCTGCTTGTTCTGGCTACTGAAGGCTGCCAGCCCTCCTAAGGGTAGGCTCTTGTGCAAGGCAAGAGGGAAAAGTCTGTGCCCTTTCACTAACCATCCTCCCAGGATGCCTTCACAAGAGTCCATGATTGAGCACAGGCTGGGTGGATGCTCCAGAAAGAGCCGCATTCTCATCCTACGGATCCAGGGTCTCCCCTTCTTACAAAGAGAGAAGCCTGTGTAAAATGGGAGAAAGTACCCAGAAACTAGACTGCCATGGGCTGGGGCTGTGACTAGGTGGAGAGGTAGGTATCTAATGTCCACAAGGCCATGGGTTCTCCACCCTACACCTAGGAAGGAAGTGAGGGAGAGCCTCACTCTGCCTCCCATTGCCCTCAGCTAGGCCTTGTGTTCTCTCTCCTAAACCACAAGCACTATGTCCACCAAGCAGGCCCATTAGTACTCAAAGCACCAGGGCTTGGTGTTGCTCTGGCTTCCATACGCCATGCCAACCTGCTCTGCCTCCCATGGTGTTCGGAAGCCAACCGTGCTGGCATTTCTTTAGTCCTGCCTGGAGGTACCCATGGAGGATGGTTTTCAAGTCACTTGAAGATGCTGGGAGGCAACCACAGGACAAGCACCAGTCTTCCGCTGCACATAGGAAAGGTGGATCACCAGGGCAGGGCACAGAGGTGGAGACGCTGGCCTGCCAGCATTGTGGGAGGGCTAACCTGCTGCCCACCGAGGGGGGCTCATCTCTGCATGGCTTCACCTATAATTCCCTATTCTACCATCCTTTAGTGAGAGCCTGCACACATTGATATTCATAAAATCAGTTTTCTGTAACAAAACTGATGCTGTTGGCACTGGAGCATGGGAGAGGCGAGGAAAATGGAGTCGGGGGGGGGGGGCATACTTGTAGTGCCTCAAAGAAGACATATTGCTGGGAATTGCTGCCTGCAGTTAGGATCCAGAAACATGCCGGAAGGCAAATCCCAACTCCCCTCCAGGTTTCATGACCATGAACATCTGCCTTAATTTCCACAAGGCCTCTGTTTCTTGTATGGAATAGAAATTATGGTGCAGATTAAATATACGAAGTGCACAGTAAACTGCGTACCTCTGACTAGCCAGCATTGCAGTCGTCGTCGTCGTCATCATCATCATCATCACCACCACCATCATCCTGCTGAATCCCCCCTCCCAGTCACAAAGAAACTCCAGACTCCCTAAAAGATACAGCTGACTCTTTTCATCTGCCACTCCATCAGTGTGTAGGGACAAAGGATCTATGGCTAATTAATTTGGGATACAGGCAAATCTTTACAGTAAACAGTATTTGCGGAACATCTGAAAGTCTCAGGACAGCAAGAGCCATTTTCTAAGTGTTAAGCAAGTGACTTTTCTCAGGATGCCACATGGGGCTTGATAAATGGTAGGTGGTGATGATCGGCAATCCCCCCAAAACAGTCTGTGAATGCGAACTGCCCCAAGTCAAACCTATCTGAATGTTTCAGTCTCATGACGCTCGGGGCTTGTCCTCCACTGACAGAATTCAATGTTCTCAGCCTACTTTCTCCTGAATTGGTGCCTGGGAGTGTGGCTGTGAACAGGTTGTCTGTCTGGAAATGATGCCAGGTCGGGAACAACAAGGCACTGTCCTACGTTCATTAAACCCAGGAATGATCTGTGGTGATTCTCCTCCTCCCAGAGGAAAAGGGCAGTCACGGAAGCTTAATCTCTTCAAATAATGAAGATTTTATGGGCACAAGGGCGGCCTCTCTGGTTCCACTTGGCTCAGTAAGTGACTCTGCATTTGAAGCCCCCTAATGCGATAATGATAATACCATCCCATGGTGGGCAGCAGCATCCACAGCAGCAGATCAGGATTCTCTGTCCTCTGGCCCTGCATCCTGCTTGCATCCTGCCTGCACCCTGCAGGACACACAGCTCTGCAGCTGCCAGCGTTTATTTACACACATTCCTGACGCAAATTCAATTAATGAGCATAATTTGACTCAGACGTGTGATGTCCTTCCATTCTTTCTTTCTTTGCTTCTCACACTTTCCCTGGTGGCCCTCCTGAAGTGAGCTCAGGCAGGCCGTGCTGCTGAAAAGTAGGCCATGTGATTTCCATGGAACCCACCCACACCCTTTGGTTTATTCAGGTCAGTGTAGGTGACTTCAAGGTTCTAATGGAATGCAAATGCTACATAAATATATGCGGAGCTGTATTTCTTAAGGGTAGAACTGGGGGGGGGGGAGGGGAGAAGTGGCCCTGTGTTCTCCACAGATGGAGCCGCTTTCTTACCCAGACGATTTCTAACCTGTAGTGGTCTAGAAGACCAAATGAACATCAACGCCATCTCTCCCCCTCCCTAAAGGTGATGTGTTTACTCCTATCTACCTTTATTGACGGTCTGTGGAACAGAGAAACGTCAAACCACAAGCCGCATCCACTCCTAAACACAAATTCCAAAGCTGAGGGGCTATAGGGAGCGTGGAACGAGAATGTTGGGACCCTTAACTTTTACACAGAAAGCTAAAGTAACCCCACATGAGAAACTTCAGTGTGGATGTGGTTAGATGCAGGAGGTCTGTTTATTGCCCTGGGCAGACCAACGAGGAATTTCCTGCATGCTATGCCAAATTCAGGGCTCAAGTAACTCTGTCTGCAGCCTGTGTGAGGAAGCCAGCGGTTGTCCTGGGTATTGACACACTCTATTCCTCTGCTACTTGTTCCTGGCAGAGACCCTTCCGTCCACAGTCTACCAAGCGTAGAAAGGGATTAGAAAGGAGGAGGGGGAAAATTCCTTCTAAAATAACTCCCCCCTCAAAAAAAAGTAAGTTAAAAGGGAAACCTGCACCAACGTGTTGGACTTTGCTCTTCCAGAATACAGACACATGTACCTCCAGCAATAAAATTCCTAACCTTGGGCCCAAGACTGTTTGCCCAGGTCCACCCAGAGTCAGCCGTTGGCTGCTTTAATAGAAACAGCTTTCATATTGCCTTCTGCCCAAAGAAGTAGATTTGGGTTTTTTTTTTTTTTGAGGAAAGATTGAATTTATCATAAAACATATTTCATCAAGATCCCAGTAAAACGAACCACCTCTTTACCCAGACCACAAAGGCTGCAGATTCCTTTGCTGGGAAAGTTGGCCGCTTCTGTTGGAAAGATTAAGTTCTGCTGAGTCGTTTGGGGCAGGAAAAGATAGGCGGTCACTTTGTCCTTAGCCGAAACAGAAAGGGTACCTCACGGGCCCATTTCCTCACTGTAGATTCTTACAGCAGATCTATAGGAGTGGACCTAAACATGTTCTAGAAAGAATCTAAACCATGCAGCTAGCTAACACCAAATGTGCCTGGACTCCTCCAGCACCCAGGAAGGCCTCCCGCATGGATGATGGGTTGGGGACTTCCCTAATGCTAGAAGTTTATTTGCTCAAATTGAAGGTACCACTGTCTCCATCAATACGACGAGAGGAGAGGATGCTGCTTCAGTAGCATCCCCTCCTACTTCCTTTCTGCTTGTTCCTGGCCTGATAGCATCTTGAGGGAAAAAGACGCACGGTTTAATATGATGGGATATTTGACCAGTTTATGAAAAGCAAGGTTGCCAAGAGGCAGCCCTATGGATTAGCTACTGGATTTTCTTGCAGTAAAAAATAAAGATTATTTTCAAATTGCTTTAGACAATGGCAAATAATGAACTGGTATACATGTGGTTAAATTTGACTTTTGGATTATCTGGTTATCTGCATCCCTCTGCCCTATGGGCATCCTAGGCCAGGTCCCATGGGCCTTGGGTTTGTTCTTTCTCTCTCTGTGTCTCTGTGTCTGTCTGTCTGTCTGTCTGTCTCTCTCTGGAAGCCATCTCTTCCTTATCAGTTCCTTATTAATTTTTTGACATGGTTTTACTATGAAACCCAGGCTGCCTAAAATTTCTAACCCTCTTGCCTCAGTTTCCTGAGCTCTGGGATTACAGTTGTATACTACCCCAGCGGATTCCTTCCAGCTTTCTTAACCTGGTTCTCCATTTAACCTTTTCATATGTTATTTGGGCGGCAGTATACATATCCTTTTTTCTTTTTTTTTTCTGTTTCTTAGATCAAAGCCATTTTGGTGAGGTTTGTTGGTGTTTCCTGCACTTGAGGATTCTGACTGTGACGGCTGATGATGTTTTAGCCTGTTTAGGTGAAACTCCAAATCAGGCCAGCTGAGCATCTGGGCAGTCCTTTAGTAACCCCTACTTGGTACCACCACGATGAAGAATTTCTCTTAAGAGAAATGGTGTGAGTTTCAGTTTTCAGATACACTTTTGTGGAAACAAACCACACAGAATGCGGTATCTCAAGTCCAGGCTCAGACGTTACTACAGTCACTGTCCTTGGTGGCAAACGCAAACTCAACTGCTTCTTCCTTGTAGATAGCTGTGTGCAGTGGAAAGTGCGTTGATAGGAACGCTTTAGCAAGAGACAGCACAGGCTGCTCCAATGAGGGTGGTAGGGGAGAAGGGGAAAGGCTGCTGAGGGTCTTAAGCAAGTATGATGGGGGGTGGGGAGAATGGTGCCAAGCAGAGAGGAATAGAAGGAGAAGCAGAAGCTTTGCTTTGGGGTGTTAAGGGTCTGAGGGACCAGGAAGCCATTTGCATGCATGATTGACATGAAATTACCCCAAATTATTTCAATTCAGCATATGGCTAAATAGTCACTAGCACTATTTTTGATATAAACTATACAACAAAGCATAAGATTATCAGGAACGGTGACAGGGTGAGGGCTCTGATGACTTATCCCCTCCTCTGGGTCATCCCTGTCCTCACTGTTTCTGTCAAGGCCATCTGTAAGGTCCTATCTAAAGGATGGCAGTGACCCCCTTTATTTTTTGATGAGTGAAAGCAAGTGGTTAAACTGCTAACTTTTCCTCTTCAACCTACTTAGCAAGTTGGTTATTTTCTCCTGCGACCTTCTAAGAGTGGCCTTTCACACTTTAGATCTCTCAGGGTACAATAGAAGCTCTGTTAGGAAGTCATTAGAAAAGGAACATTTCCCCTTTGTCAGCAGTTGCATAAGTAACGTCCTTAATGAGTCCGTAATGAGCAGAACTACTTACCTCCAGCAACCTGGAGGCTCAGGGACTTAGAAAATGGCCCCCAAGTCATGTGATAAGGATTTTTGGTACAAACAGCTTGAGAAGGCTCTATTGTAAGGCAAGGCTGGAAACTCATGAAGATCTCAAAAGTCACTTGCAATAAAGAGCAGCAGGGGGGGCGGGGAGCGGAGGTGCCAGGATGGGACTAGCAAGGACTGACCTTACAGATGGAGAATGTATGCATCCTGGATGCTCCGTCACAGCCATGGCAAGCGGACACACACACACACACACACACACACACACACACACACACACACACGGAGAGTTCACAAACCACAGTTTCTCTTCAGTTTTGTAAACTCATTTTACTCTCAAAGGTGTCAGTGTGCGTGAGCATGTGTGTGTGTGTGTGTGTGTGTGTGTGTGAGTGTGTGTGTGGCGTGTGCACATGTGCGCGTGCACTCTCGAGATAGTGCTTGTGTGTGTGCCTTATGTATATAGGTGCATATGCATGCAGAATCCAAGGGTGGAGGCTGGGTGCCTTCTCAATTGCTCTCCACCTTCACCTCTGAGACACAGAGCATCCCACCAAGCCTGGTGTTCACTGATTCAGCTGGACCGTCTGGCCACTGAGCTCCAGGAAGCTGCCTGTTTCTGTGTTCCCAGTGTTGGGAGTATAGCCACTCACTGTTGTACAGGGATTGTTTTCTTCTGTGTGCTCTGAGGACTGGACTCAGGCCCTCCTGCATATACAGCAAGCACCTTTACCAACTGAGCCATCTCCACAGGCCAAAATTGTCTCAGAATTTTTAAGACTAAAAAGGTAGGCTCTGCTGAACATATGGACGCAAAGAATAACTTTTAAGAACACTCCCAATTTAGGAAGTTACATAAGGGACACAGGGGAATAAAAAGTAATTACTTTTCTTAATAAAAAATATCTTTTTTTTTTTTTTTTTTGAGAAAGTAGATTAAAACGGCATCTGGTAGATGGTATTCTTACCAAGATGGCCCAAGCCAGAACTACATAAAATTAAATCACTTTCATGCTGGGAAAGAGAATATTACTCTAATAAATTTATCTGAACATGGAGTAGGGTAACCTTTTAAACACTGATAAGTCCTTCAGAGGAAAACTTTGTTAACTATAGTTGCATTGTGATTTTTGCTTTGTATTAAAAACAAAGCTGTTGCTGGCCACAGTGGCGCACATTGGCCACTCTAGTACTTGGGAGGTTGACAGAAGAGGATTGTGAGGTGGCAGCCAGCCTGATCTACACAGTGAGGCCCTTCCTCACAAAATCAAGGCTTGAATAGAGCCTTGTGCAGCTTATGCAAGACCCTGACTACCATCAGCAGCACAGTAAAAACATGAAACAACAAACAAACAACCCCCGAATCAAAATCTATTTGGCAACATTATTTTTTAGAATCAAGCTCATGTCAGGGTTTTAAAATGTTATTTATGATCATAACTTTATATCACATGGAAGACTTATAACACTCCAATGTAATATGTGATTTTCCTTGAACAGTAAATTAAAAAAATAAAAAAGAAGAAGAAGAGGAAAGAAGAAACCTGCAGGGTATGACTTTCTAAGGGATCCTTTTAAACAATGTAGCAGTCAGAAAGACAACTCAGAAGAATGTTCATGCCCTCTTTTGTTTCTAGAATTACTTTTCCCACATTTATCAGGACAGACTTACTCAGTTACAGGACATTTTTATTTCATGGTCATCCTTTCTTTCTTTACCAGACCTGGTAAAGTTTCCCACCAAGCTCATCACTGAGTCTTGGCCTCTCTAGGTCTTTCCCCACCTGGCCTTCTCCATCACACATGCTACTGGTCCTCTGCCTCTGCCCTTCCCACTCCTGCATCTTCTTGTTCAACAGTGTTCTTGACCATGGTGCTCACTGCCTTTCTTTCTTTTAATTAAGGTGCAGTGTTGGGGACAGAATTCCAAATGTTAAGTGCTTTCTTTTCTTGCCACATTAGTGAAACTGGTGCTGAGAATCCCACATCCCCCTCAGCAGGGATGCTGGATCTCTTCACTGCTTTCAAGGAGCAGCCAGTTACCTGGAGCTCCCTGCCCCCTCATCCTCTGAGGAGCCATTCCCCAGGAAACTCACTTCACCCATGAAATCATCCCATGATTTACTGGAAGCCAGATGCTACTAAAGCCCGTGTCTGACATTTTCTCTGCCCGAACCTCTTCCACAATTCCACGACTCCATACTTAAATTTATTACTTCAGCTAGGCCAGGCCCTTGGACATCATTTGAAATCTCACCTATCTGAATCCCGTTCACTGACTTGGTCCATCACTAGCTTTGTGTTGGTGTTCATACAAAAGCTCTTATTTATCAGCCACATCCTGGACATCCTCCATTTCAAGTTCTTTTTCTCATCTAACCTTTCCTGGTCATGTTTTCTTGTATACATCTTTGGTGTGGTGGCCTTTCTCAATAACCCCTGTTCCCTTTGACTCCCACCAGCTCTGGGAAGGGAAATTGATGCATAGGTCACCTGATACTGGACAGGGCCACTGCCCTCTGAAAATGTGAGACAAGATGGCCTCTTTGTGCAACGTGAACATGACTGTTGCCAAAACCACATTTCCACATGCCATGTGAAAACCACATGAGACATAAATCCACAGAGACATAAATCAGTCTCTGTGATACCGGGCATGGATATTACACACAGACAAAGTCGTCATGTAACATGCACTTTAATCTGCTGATAGATATTTAAAAATTAGCATGAACGAATGACAAATGGCACCACAAAACTTCTAACTGAACAATCAAAGCCACTGAACTTCTAACACACAGCCCCCTTGAAGAAGAGGACAAAATTAAATAAATTGTCCAAAGGGAGAGAATGGTGCATTGGGGGAGGGGAGAGCTGGTCCCCCAAATTTGGTGCTTTCTATTACATCTTCCAAAAAAAAACAAACAAACAAAAGGTTTGTTGCCTGAAACCTCACACCCATGTGTTTAAGACTCCATCTCAGTGTTGGGCAGGTCACTTGGATAAAATGTAATGCAACGTTTTAAGGCGGATTGACTGACATTTAGCGGATACCTGCTTTATCATCATCCTTGCTGCCCTCTACAGGAACAGAGGGTAGTGGCTAAGACCCTGAAGTCTAAGGTAATTGTGGGGATCTCCATGCCTACCCTGTCTGGCCATGGATTCTCTAAGCCTCAGTCTCTCCAGACAGTTGCAGAATCATGAACGGATTGTTTAGCTCACTATGCATGTAATCACACAACATAGTGTATCTTTGTGAAATGTACACAGTTAAACCTCTACGTATGTATGCTGCACATTTAACCATAACACGAAAATGGCTTAGAAAAGGATGGGCAGGGGCTGGGGAGATGGCTCATTTAGTAAACGTGCTTGCTGCACAAATGAAGGGACACGAGTATGATTCCCCAGAACCCAGGTAAAAAGGAAGATTGAGCATGGTGGTACTCCATGGTACTCTCAGTGTGAGGAGGCAGAGAGGTGGGGGTAGTACAAGGGGTCCTGGAGCCTACCCGCCGGAAAAGAGCAACTGTGCTTTGTCTGACAATGAGCAATTACGGAATGAACACCGCTTACTCTTATCCACATGTGTCTTCTCT